>CANYBF010516008.1:0-19733 GCA_948192965.1 Dalechampia spathulata
TGTGCAAAAAGGGAAGGTTGTATTAGATTTTGTTGATACAACTCACCAACTGGCCGATATTTTTACTAAACCCCTAAGTGAAGAATGATTAAACTTTATCAAACATGAATTAGGGATGATAGATGGGTCATTTTTGAAATAGGAATGATGGTGGACTCAGATATCCTTAGGAATTTTTGTAAAAATCCTTCAAAATTTTCTATTTTTAGTCCCTGTACGGCCGTACGTACTATTGGTACGCCCGTACGGGTTCCAGCCTTCGAATTTGCCCTTCTGGCACGACCTGTAATCAATTTGGTACAACCGTACCTATGCCCGTACGGCCGTACCAATTTTTAGTACGCCCGTACGGGTCCTCGTGAAGAATTTCTTCTTGTTTCCTCGTACGGTCGTACGCTTGGGAGGTACGCCCGTACGCGATCTGAATTCCAAATGTCTGTGTCTCGTACGGTTGTACGATATGGCCGTATGCTCGTACCAAATGTCAATTTTCAGTTCATTTTTGACTCGTACGGCCGTACGTGATTCCCGTACGCCCGTACGCGATGCTGAAAACAGTTTTAAAAGCTCATTTTTTCAGTTTTCAACTCATTTTCACTCAGATTTCCTCTCAAATCTCCTCTCCCCTTCTCTCCAAACCTATCCCAACCTCTGGCAGTTTGCTTAATCCTCTCCAGTTTGTCTTTTTAGTTTTGTTTTCACTCTTTTAACTCCATTTTCAATTCAGTTTCTTTATTTTATTGCTATTTTCACTGCCTTTTTGCGATATTTTGATTTTTTGACTATTCTAAGCTTATTTAGCTCTAGGTTCTTTAGAGTCTAGTGCTTAGGATATCATTTCAAACCTTTGTGTCAACTTATATTGATTTTTATGCAAGTTTTATTTTTAAGTTTTTAATTTACATCGATTTTCTGCCGACATTTCAAAAAAAACTTTTTTTTTTACTATTTCTCTAATTTTTTACTGCTTTTTACTATGTCTGATCCTGCCCCGTGTGGTAGCTCTTCCTCATGGAGAGTCAAACGCGCCTGCCCTCCCAGCTTTGGCCCTCGTGCCACTACTGCTGCTTCTGCCGAGAGGACATCCATTCTGAGTGAGAAAGTCTTCTCTCACTCTCGTTTTGCATGTCGTTATACACTCCGCCTTCTTGGTATGGAGGACGATGTTCTTAGCTATTTAGCCAACATACATTGGACAAATTTTGCTTTCTTGTCCAATCATTTTATTCAATCTATTTCTCTAGAGTTTTTACAGTCTTTTTCTCTTTCTACTTCTTTTTCTTGCTCCTTCCGTCTCTTCAGGTGACACTATACTCTATCTGCCTCTGATTTTGATGCCATTTTTGGCTTTCCTTCTAAGGGCATTTCTAATGCCAAATCTGCGGTCTATGATCGCAATGCTTTCTGGAGTGACATTGCACTCCCTACTGCCTTTAGACCTTCTCGACAGAAGGCCTCGTGCCTTAAGTCACCTGCCCTATTCTACTGTCATCGGCTCATCTCCTATCTCATTTTCGGGAGATTTGAGTCGAATGACACAATCACTGGCCTAGACCTCCTATTTCTCTACTGCATGGTCTCGGGTACACCTATCCAGTCTGGACGTTTTCTTCAGACCTCCTTCCATGAGGTCTGCGTCCAGAAGATGCCTGGCAAGGCTATTCTATTTGGTCCTATCATTCACCATATTTGCCAGTATCTCCAGGCTTTTCCTCTTATCGCTCCCACTCCAGGACCTCGTGGTCCTAACCTTGATCTTTCGTTCATTGAGCATACGATGCTCTTTGAACATATTATTGATGACGAGTACGTCCTTTATCCAGAGTATATTTATAGACGTCTCGGCCACCTTCAGTCATTGGGACTTCCCAATGACATTGTTTCTCTCTACGGCCGGTGAGCCGTAGCAGTTCTTCAGCAGCTTCAGGTTCCTCTACCTGATGATACTCTCGCTGAGTAGTGAGACCAGCCTGCTCCTCCCTCAGATGATGCTGCACGACAGGCGGCACTTAGCCGCAAGCGTCAGAGACATGCTTCTATTGGTGCCTCTTCCTCTGCTGCTACCACTGATCCTACTCCTACTGCTGGTGCTGCTTCTGAGCCTACTCCTCCTGCTCCAGCTTCTACTTCTGTTGATCCAGCACTTGCTGACCTTCTAGCTTAGCACTTCGCTGCTCTTACCACGTCTATGACTATGACTGGCCTATAGGAGTGCATTAATTCTATTGATCAGTGGCTTACTCAGCACATAGCTGATTTTCAGGAGTTTGCTACCTCTACTTCAGCGACTCTTCACTCCGTTAGCATAGCAGTAAACCCTTTTATTGTTGATCCATCGAGTCCCACTCCTCCTCATGACCCTGAGTGATCATCTTCATTTTGATGTTGTCAAAGGGGGAGATTTTTAGTTTATTATATGTTTAGGACTCTTGTTGTGTAGTTTGTTTAGTGTATGCTTATTTTTAGATATTGTATCATCTTCTATGTATATATATGATGATGTTTATTCAGTTGTATTTATTTGCTTATCTCATCTCTGTGTATTATGGTTGTTATTTGATGCTTTGATTATATTTTTTATTGTATGGCATATATTCCAAAATAAAGGGGGAGATTTCCAATATTTTAAAATAATTTTAAAACAAAATGTCTTTTAAATGAACTTTGCAAATTAAAACTTAAATTGATTGCCAACATCAAAAAGGGGGAGAATGTTAGACCCTAGGTTTTGAGTGTTGTATCACGTGTGAGTCAATTTAAGTTATTTGCAATTTTCTAAGTGTTTTTATATTTAGTACGGGCGTACCAACTGTTGCAAGTGAGTGGTATGACCAGACGGCTGGGCGTACCAAGTGTGTATTGTTTCATTGGTTTTAGTACAGGCGTACCATTGGTTGGTACTGTCGTACGTCAACTCGCAAGAATTTAGTTTGTCAGTAAACCTGCTTCGGTACAGGCGTACCAATGGGTGGTACGGCCATACACGAACTCGCAGGAAAATTTGTTTGTCAGGAAACTTAAGTTGGTACGGGCGTACCAAGTGATGGTACGGTCGTACCACAGTTCCCTCGCATTTTCCAACGGCTAGTCAAATACTGTACGGCCGTACGCATCTTAGAAATTAGGTTTTAAAGTCTGAGAAACGGCTAGTTTCATTACAATAACTTTCATACTTTCTTTGCTAACGAAAATATTCTTGCAGAGCAATTGTTCTTGAGCTATTCTCACCTTTTACAAGTAAGTTTTGAGCTTGTTTCTTCATTTGCTCTTTGTGTATTATTGCAATCTTGGTGGGATTGGTGTGAGATTAATCCATTGGGGATTATTGCATATTTGAGTTGTTTGTGAGGATTCAAATTGTAAAGGTTAAAGTGTAAGCCTTAAAAACACTAAGGATTGGATTCATTTGTGAATCCTTTGTTGTAATAGATTGAATTTTAGTGGAACCCTAAGTTGAGACTTAGGAGAAAGTGGACGTAGGCAAGAGTTAGTCGAACCACTATAAATCGCACCTGTTGCCAGCGCTTCTTGGGATTTCAACATTGATCAGAGCAATAATGAAAAAATAACAATAATAAAAATCAAAACTAGTCTATAAGTTAAAAACTAACATCTCCAATATTCTAAAACATCTTCCGCTTTGACAACATCAAAATGATCACTGTAGGTCCTGAGGAGGAGGTGAACTCGATGGAGGAACAATAAAAGGATCCATCATAAGACTAATGGAATGTAGGGTCTCAGATGTAGTCATCTAAAACTGGTGAAACTCTGTTGTGTGTTGATCATAACGCTGATATAGAGAATCAATGTACTGATGAATACGAGCAAGCTATTGATCAACCTGGTCAAAACATCACTCAAAAGCATTTAATCGATTAAGACGAGCGATGATAACAGCAAGCTATTGAGAGATAGAATCAGTGGATGCAGCAGCTGGAGTAGGAGTGGAAATAACAGCTAGAGTAGGGGGATCAGGAACAGTAGCAGATGAGGAAGATCCACCCTAGAAATGATGTTGTCGTTTATGGCTCAGAGCTACCTGGTGTGTGGCATAAGTAGAAGAAGGGTCAAGCCATTCTGCAGGTATGTCATCTGGAAATGGCACCTGTATGTGCTGACATACAACAGCCATACTCCATCCAAATAAAGTGACCATGTCATTAGGAAGACCTAATGACCAAAGATGCTTCAATCATCATGCGATATACTCAGAGTGAGTATAGAACTCACCATCAGAATCATGCTCAAAGAGCATAAAATGCTCTATGAATGACAAATCAAGATTAGGACCTTTCGATCCAAGAGTAGGTGGAGAAGTTGGAAAGGCAGAAAGGCATTGGTAAAGATGATGGATAAGAGGACCAAAGAGAATAGCCTTGCCATGTTATTTCTGGATGCCAACCTCATGAAAGGAGGTCTGAAGCCAACGTCTAGATTAGATAGGAGTACCTGTGACCATAGAATAAAGAAAAATGAGGTCAGGGCCAGTAACTATATCATTAGACTTAGATCTCCCGAAAATCAAATAAGAGATTAGTCTATGACAGTAATAGGGTGAGGGGGATTTAAGATAGGAGGCTTTAAGCCTTGAGGGACGGAAAGGAGTATCGAGTGCGATCTCACTTAAGAAGTCCTTGCGGTCAAAAACCTTAGATCTGGTATTGGCAATGCCATCAGTGTGAAAATCAATGATGTCATCAAACTCTACATGAGAAAGAGTATAGGGCCTATGAAAGAGTTTGAAGGTGCAACTGTAAGAGGTAGAAAGAGAGAAGAAGGTCTATTGGAACTCTAGAGCTACAGACTGAATATAGTAATTGGGCAGAAAAGTGAAATTTAACCAACCAATGTTAGTTAAATAGCATAGAACATCATCCTCTAGTCCTATTTACAGGAGAGTGGAATGATACATGAAACGAGAGTGAGAAAATACTTTCTCACTCAGAATAAAAGTTCTAACTACAGAAGCAGGGGTAGTGCCTCGAGGCCAAAACCTGCAGGAACAGTGCATTTGACTCTATGTTCTTAAGACGAAGAGCCACTGCAAGACTGGGAAGCTAACATAACTGAAATCAGTGAAAAATAGACAATTTAACTAAAAATAAAATTTTTTGAAAATTTGACAAAGGTTCGATTAATTTTTGAAAAACTCAAAAATTTATACTTGCATGAAAATCAATAAAATTCAAACCACACTTAGCTATCACAATCCTAAACACTTTTCTTTAAAAAACCTAGAGCTAAAATAGCCTAGATTGACAAAAAAATCAAAAAGAAAAACTGAATTAAAACAGTTAAAACTCAAAATAAAAACTGAAGATTCGAGAGGAAACTAACTGAAAATGGAGGAAAGGATTGTGGACAAAAGGATTTCGAGTGTTTAGAGACTGATTTTATTGAATTTAGTGAGGATTTGAGAGAGAAATTAGAGAAAATTGGAATCCAGTAATCAGTGATAACTTAAAAATCATGTTTAAAATTGGTTTTCTAAATCACATATGGGCGTACCACCTAGGTGTTCGGCCGTACGGCTCAAAAATACCTGAAAATTCACTATCATGTATGCATATACGGGTTAGGTGTATGGCTGTACGAGAGCTGCCAATCGAAAAATTTTGAATTTTGAAACAGATATACGTATGAGCATATGAAATTAGTACGACCGTACCAAATTTGAAGAAAATTTACTTTGAGAGATATACGGAAGTACCAAGCTATTGTACGACCGTATGAGATATAAGGTAAAAATGAGAATTAAGGCAGAATGATCCGTACGGGTGTATGAAAATAGGTATGGCCATACGGGGACTAAAATTCAGAAAATTTCTAAGAGTTCTGAGAGTTTTCTTGAAATTTCTAAAGTCCACCAAGTACACCTACTTCAAAAATGAATCATCTATCATTCCTAGCTCAGGTTTGATGAAGTTCAAATGTTCTTCACTAAGGGATTTTGTAAAAATATCTGCCAATTGGTGAGTTGAATCAATAAATTCTAATACAACCTTCCCTTTTTGCATATTATCACGTAGAAAATGATGCCTAATATCTATGTGCTTAGTCCTAGAATGCTGAATTAGATTCCTAGACAGATTAATAGCACTAGTATTATCATATTGATAGAGGTACAGAAACACAGACATTATAATCCCTTACTTATTGTTGAATCCAAAGTACTTAAGCATAATAACAACCTATGGATATATACTCAGATTCAACAGTAGACAGAGACATACAATTTTATTTCTTACTAAACCAAGAAACCAAACAATTGCCTAAAAAATAACAAGTACCAGATGTACTTTTCTTATCTAACATATTTCCAGCAAAGTCAGCATCAGAATAGGCAGTCAATTCAAATGAATCATTCTTAGCATAACACAAGCTATAATGCATAGTATCAATCAAGTATTTAAAGATACGTTTCACAGCACATAAATGTGATTCCCTAGGAGATGACTAAAATCTAGCACACATACATACAATAGACATAATATTAGGCCTAGAAGCAGTTAGGTACAACAAGCTACCTATCATACCTCTATACTTCTTTTGATCCACATGTTTACCACTTTCATCCAAGGAAAGCTCTGTGGTAGTTCTTATAGGAGTTTTGCTCGATTTTACATCTTCTAGTCTAAACTTCTTTACCATTTCTTGTGTGTACTTGACTTGATTGATGAAGGTTCCATCTTCACTTTGCTTGACTTGAAGTCCTAAGAAATACTTTAACTCTCCCATCATGCTCATTTTGAATTCTCCTTGCATACACTCAGAGAACTCCTTGCATAATTTTTCATTAGTAGCACCAAATATGATATCATGTACATAGATTTAAATAAACAAGATATCATATTTATAATGCTTAATGAAAAGTGTTTTTTTTGCTTTGCCTTTTTCAAAACCATGATCAATAAGAAAACTACTTAACCTATCATACCAAGCTTTAAGGGCTTGTTTAAGGCCGTATAAAGCTTTGGTAAGTTTAAAAACATGGTTTAGAAATTCAAAGTCCTCAAAACCAGAGGGTTATGCAACATAAACTTCTTCATTTATAAAACCATTTAAAAATGCACTTTTCACATCCATTTGAAAAATTTTGAAGTTGATGTAAGATGCATATGCCAATAACATTGTAATTGCTTCTAGTCTAGCAACAGGTGTAAAGGTTTCATCAAAGTCTATTCCCTCTTCTTGACAATATCCTTGTGCCACTAACCTAGCTTTATTCCTTGTAGTGACACCATCTTCATCAAGCTTATTTCTAAATACTCACCGAGTTCATATAATAGATGCATCTCTAGGTTTTGGTACTAAAGTCCATAAATTATTCCTATCAAACTGGTTTAGTTCATCTTGCATGGCTAACACCCAACTCTTATCATCTAAGGCTTCATTCACATTCTTAGGTTCAATTTAAGAAATAAATTAAATATCTTTAAGTTTAGAGCGAGTTGTTACCCCTTTTGATGTTTCACCTATGATTTGCTCCTTGGAGTGTCCTTTCAGGAATTGCCACTCCTTTAGAAGATCAGGCTCAATGTAGGTTGCACCTAGGTAAGGAGGAAGTTAATTGACTTCTTTCTTATCAACATCTTTAGGTGTAGCTTCTTGTAGATGCTCTTATCCTTTACCTTGTTCCAAAAGAATTCTTGCATCATTATCATCAATGTCCTTTCTTGGAGCAAGGGATTTAGTTTCATCAAAAACATTATGCATAGATTCTTCAACAAGCAAAGAATGTTTGTTAAACACCCTATATGACTTGCTAGATGTTGCATACCCTAAGAATAAACCCTCATCAGTTTTTGAATCAAATTTCCCAAGGTTATCCTTGGTGTTTAAAATGTAGCACTTGCAACCAAATACTCTAAAGTATGAAATTCTTGGTTTTCTACCATTCCATAGCTCATAGGGAGTTTTATTTAAAATCGATAATGAACTTGATTTGTGACATAACAAGCAGTATTGACCGCTTCGGCCCAAAAGTACAAAGATAATTAGAACTCATTAAGCATAATACGTGCCATATCACAAAGGGTTTGGTTTTTCCTTTCAACTGCCCCATTTTGTTGAGGAGTTCTAGAAGATGAAAAATTATGATGAATATTGTGCAAATCATAAAAAGACTTAAAACTTTCAGTTTGGAACTCTTTTCCTTGATCACTCCTTATTGAAGAAATGTAATAACCTTTTTCATTTTGCATTCTTTTTATCAAACTTGGAAAAACACTAAATCCATCATCTTTATGAGCTATAAATGAAATCCAAGTAAACCTAGAGTAATCATCAACAATGACAAGTGCATAATGCATGCCATCTAAATTAGCTACTTTAGTTGGTCCAAACAAGTCCATATACAACAATTGAAGGGGTTTAAAAGAGGTTACCTTATTTTTCACCTTAAATGAGTACTTTACTTGTTTTCCCATTTAGCAAGCTTCATATACCTTGTCCTTGGCAAATTTGATCTTTGGAAGTCCTACCACATGTTCATTCTTCCCAAGATCGCCAATGCTCTCGAAGCTAGCATGTCTAAGCCTTCTATGCCAAAGCCATGAATCCTCATTTATAGAAATAAGACACTTCACATTTTTATTAGGAATATAATCCAAATCAATCATGTAAACATTTTCTATTCTATCACCTTGAAAAACTAACCTATCATCATTAATCTTATAGAAAAAATATCCCTTAGGATCAAAAATAACTTTATAACCATTGTCACAAAGTTGATTTATACTTAATAGGTTATGTTTAACCTTTCAACCATCAATACTTTATTTATTGAAAAGTTAGATTCCTTACCAACCTTACCAATTCCAACCACTTTACCTTTGGCATTGTCTCCAAAAGTGACATTGCCGCCATCCCATTTTTGAGGTTGAAGAAAAGGGTTGCATTCCCGATCATATGTCTTAAGCATCCACTATTAAGGTACCATTTATTTTCACTGACCTTGGATCTCAAGCATACCTATTAAACACAAGTGCATTCACTTCTTTTTAGGTCCCTAAATGTATTTGGGTCTTTGAGGGTTAGAAGCATTTATATCATCATTCCAATGCATCTTTCTAATGAAACATATATTGGTTGTATGCCCCTTTTTATTGTAATAATGACATATAACATTCCTAAACCTAGAATGATTATGCACATACTTTCTTTTGGATGCATGAGGATGACTATGATTGTAAGAGCATGAACAATGATGCATCTTACGTGTATGCACTTTATGAATCTTAGGATGAACATGTTTCTTTTTTAAATCCTTTGGTTTTTGTATTGAGGTAGATACTTTAACAAAAATCATGCCTTTAGAGGTTTAGGATGAGTTTTGATTAAATCCAATACCCACTTTATTACTACTAAGTTTTTGGTATTTCAAAATAGAATCAATTTCAACACCTCCTTGTTCAAACCTAGAAAGATTGTCTTTTAACAAATCCTTTCTTTCAAAATCTTAGCATTTTCATCTTTTAAAAACTTGTTTTTCTTTTCAAGGCTTTCAAGTTTTATTTTACAAGAATTAAATTCATTTTATAAAATAGTATTCTCTTTTGAAATGGATGCATGTTTAATTTTAAGTAATTGATGCTTCCTAGCCAATTTTTCATACTTTTCTAACAATGCTTCTAATGCACCACATTCATCATCATCATCAAATTCATCATTACTATAATAAGATTAAGATGATGTGGTTACCTCATCTTGCTCATTGTCCAAGAATGCCATGAAGCAAAGATTTATTACTCCTTCATCACCGAACACCTCCTCATTTATCAATCTCTCCTTCGCTTGTTGAGGAGGCATCTTCTTCTTTTGAAGCTTTAAGTGTTATTCCTCTCATCTTATCGTCCTCAACTCCTTATCTTAGAGTAATCTCGTATGTAAGGAGTTTCCCTAAAAGCACATTAGTTGATAAAACTGATAAATTATTTACTTCTTCAATAGAGGTCACTCTAGCCTCCCAATCCTTCTTAGGTAGCAGCCACAAGATCTTATTATTGATATCTTCTTTTTGGTACATCTTACCTAACTTCATCAATCTATTGGTGATTACAATAAGGCAGTTGTACATTTTTGAAATTGACTCATTAGCCTTCATTGTAAATGATGTGTGCCACCATGCATTACATTTTAGATGTTTTAGGATGTTAAGTTTGCTTTAATTTCATGGAAATTTGCTTTAATTTATTTTATTTTTAGTAGAGTTTGATGTTTGTGTTAAGTGTGTAGCATTAGAAGAGTAAATAAGAAGAAACAAGAAGTTTTGTGCATGGAAGACTAACTCCACGATTATGGAGCTCCTTGCCATGATCATGGCAGAAGAGCATTAAAATGGAAAGCTATTGGAAAAGTCCACAATTGTGGACTCCAACTCCACGATCGTGGACTTGTAATTATTGGGCAAATTAAAATATGACTTCATAGCAGATAAAGTGAAGAAATAGGTTCCATGGTTTAGCAAAAACAAAAAGTTTTAAAGAGCCTTAATAGGTAATGGAGTCCATATCATAGGAAGAGTAGTGGACAAAGAAATGGATAAACTCAAGATGAGGCAAAGAGTGACCTCCACTTAAGGATTTAAGGAGGGAATCAAGGTTGATCCAGAGACTCCACCACCCGATCACTCACTCTGCTAGGGAGTGTTCTTCTTAGTTGTATCTTCATCTTTTCTTGTTTTTCTTGTAAGCCATGAATGGTTAAGTATTATATTATAGGGTTTGATTTCTGAAATCCCTTACTGGGATAACTGATTATGCTTGTTATGTTACTATAAATGTTTAAATTTAAAGTTTGGTTTTAGAAACAAAATCTCTACTTTATGATTGCAACAAGAGTTGACTTATAAATGCTTGAACATTGAGAGATGTTTAATTCTATAGATTAGCTTTCTAAATGATTTCTTAGGCTTTGTAATTGCAACGAGAGTTGAATTATGAAATGCTTATTCATTCTGGTTAGGTAGATATGTATAAGAGATCTACATGTTTCTAGCTCCTGTATGATTGCTTAATAGTTTCCCTAATTAAAGATCATGATTATGACTAAGTGATTATGAGATTAGAATGAAATTTAGTTGGTTTCAACTCGAGAGAAGGTGATCGATGCTTCTGGATATTTTGGGTGGTAATAAGCACATGACTGTTATCCTAGCTTGGTGATGATGATTTCAAATCCTATGTTTCTTATCATTATTTTATTTCTTTACCATTGATTCCATTTCACTTCTTCATTCACTTATTTCTATAATTACTCACTCCCAAATACCAAACCATTATAGTTGCTTAAACAGATTGGAAATCCAAGTAGTGGTGGATAAGCCATCAATCCTCATGGGATCGATATCTTACTACAATTAACTATATGCTTGCAGTAAGTAGTAAATAAAACTACTATCGTTCGAGAGAACCATCAAGTTTTTGGCACCATTGTCGAGGATTTATGTGTTTAACATCATTATGTAGAGAGTATAATTTGATTTAAGTGTTTTGTTTTAATTTCTATTTAGTTTTGTAGTGTATGAGCAGGAGAAGAATCAAGAACTCTTAATCACCATTGTTAGAAATCTATGAAGATCCACCAAGACTTGAAAGAGAGAACCGAAGAGCTGCTCAAGAATAAATCGTGCAAGAAAATCCAGTAGAAATGGCAGAAGAGCAAAGAACATTGATTGTTGTAGTCAGCCCTGATTTCTATGCTAACCAACAAAGCATAATGAGACCAGCTATGGCAGCCAATAATTTTGAGATTAAGCCAGCTCTACTACAAATGTTGCAATCTTTGGTACAGTTTTTTGGTTTATCAAATAAAGACTCTAACGCTTATATCTCAAATTTTCTAGAGATTTATGATACTTTCAGGTACAATGAAGTGACAGAGGATGCAATTAGGCTGAGGCTATTCCCATTTATATTGAGGGACAAGGCAAAGATTTGGCTAAACTCGTTGGCCCCAAGGTCAATTACAACTTGGGACCAGCTAGTGCAAGCATTTCTAGCCAAATACTTTCCTTTGGCAAAGACAGTAAAGATCATCAAGAAGATTACCAATTTCCAGCAGATGGACAATAATCCTTGTATGAGACATGAGAAAGATTCAAAGAGATACAAAGGAAGTGTCCTCATCATAACTTGCCGAGAGAATTGCTAGTCTAAATATTTTACAATGGGGTCAACACAACTACTAGAGGAACAATTGATGCAGCAGCTGGAGGGTCCCTAATGAAGAAGACTATTAAAGCAGTATATGAATTATTAGAAGAAATGGTAGCCATAAACGTACTATGGACATCAGATAGATCTAAAACGGTAATTAAAAACATAAAGGTGTTTTATCACTTGATGTTGTTAGTGCTTTGTAGCCTGAAGTTACGAATTTGACAAAGTAAATCAGCAACTTGTCGAAGGTGTCGAGTTCATATGAGCTGTATGGATAAGTAGGACATGATGTTAGTGAGTGTAATGTATGTGAGAGCATGGAGCAGATCAATTTTATGGGAAATATACCATAATCCATGGGAAGACAAGGTAACAATCCTTACTCTAACATGTATAATCCGGGATGGTGAAACCATCCAAATTTTTCTTAGAGTAACAATGCAGGAAATATGCAAAAGACACAGCCAGCACCTCCCCAAAATAATTTTGAATCCAAGATAGAGAAGTTCATGGAGATGCTAGGAACCAAACTGACAAGCCAAGAGGAATTGCAAAAGCAAATGGAAGCTAAATTCAATCAAATCATAAAGAATCATTCCTCCTCCATCCATAATTTGGAAGTGCAGGTGGGCCAGTTGGCAATAATAATAGCGTAGAGGAATCTTAGAGGACTTCTAAGTAACACAGAGCTAAACCCCAAGGAGCAAGTCAATGTAATCCAGCTAAGGAGTGGAAAGGAGCTTGTCAAAAAAGGTAAGGAACCTGCAATGGCTGAGGAAGAAGGCAGAAAAGAGGAATGGAGATAGATGAGCTATAAGGTTGGGACTTCATAAACAAAGACAATAATCGAGGAGGGTCTTTGTCACGATCATGACATGTCAAATCATGATTGTGACTTAGATGCCAGCAAAAGGAAAAAAAGAAAAGGAAAATAACCTAGGGCCAGGTAAGTATATGCCCCCCCATTCCATTTCCATAAAGATTAATGAAACCTAAAGTAGATGAGAAGTTTGCTGCATTTGCGGAAAAATTAAAAAAATTGAGAATTAATGTGACATTTGCAGAAATGATTTAAGACATGCTTAAATATGCTAAATTTTTGAAGGAAATTTTAGCACACAACCGGTTTCACTAACTGAAAACTGTAGCTCAATCATTTCAAGTAAAATTCCATCAAAGCTATAAGATTTAGGAAGTTTTACTATTCCATATAGAGTCGGAAATTTAGTATTTAATAAGTGTTTATGTGATTTAGGTGAAAGTATCAACTTGATGCCATATGCCATTTTTCAGAAGCTAGGTCTTGGAGATATCAAAACTACTTCCATGATAATTCAACTAGTGGATCAGTTGGTGAAGAAACCGTTTGGTATCATTGAGGATGTATTGGTAAAAGCGGACAAGTTCATTATTCCAGTAGATTTTATGGTACTAGACTACAATGAGAATGTCAACAGCCCCATGATTTTAGGAAGACCTTTCCTAAATATAGGGAGAGCCTTAGTTGATGTGCATGAAAGGAAACTCATCTTGAGGATCAATGAAGAGCGAATAGAGTTCTGCATGAGGAAAGTAATGAAACAGCTAATGGAAGGTATGTCACACCCCAACCTGATGTAACATGCTTCTGTAGTATGATTAATAACCTCCTTAGAAAGGAAATCATTAATTACAAGGGATGCAAAATAATAAACTTTTTTTAAAAAATACTATTCACTAAGCATTATTTATAAATTAATGTTCATTAAATTTCATGATGAAATTTCCTTTTTCACAATATACCATTTGCTTATAATCATTATACAACATAAACAATTAAGTGAGAACTCATCATTCTAAGACCCTATGTAAGGTCCTAAGATAAATAACACAAATCTACTATGGACTTTCCTTTATTTAAATTCCTTGATGGTACTTGTGAATCTTCACCACCTATAACATTACAAAGTATCCATACTTAATAAAAGAAACAATTTATATAAAGATTTCAACATATACCAAGTTATCGGTAACACACCATCCTTATTAACCATTTTACATCAAGATTTCATCCTTACACTTCATATGAACTCTCTCATTCAAGTATCTAACATGTTAATAAAATAAGGCATCATTTTGTATAATTGTTACCACTTAAAATTCATTTTTTATAATTGTACTCGACCTGAGTAGCTTCACACTTGGGTTGAGTACATTGCTGCCCATTTTGCTATCACCTTTAATTCATTTCTAGAGGTATACTCGACTTGAGTATCACTATACTCGACTTGAGTACACTATTTCATTTATGATTTTTACTTCTTTTTCTTTTCCAATAGTTTACTCGACTTGAGTGGACCTATACTCTACTTGAGTTTGTTACTATTTTTAAGGGTCTCATTTTCTAGCATCCAACTCGACTTGAGTTGAACCATACTCGACTCAAGTTTACTACTGCCTATATGGGTCATGTTTCCAGCATCCAACTCGACTTGAGTTGAACCATACTCGACCTGAGTTTATTACTGCCTATATAAGTCAAGTTTCCAGCATCCAACTTGACTCGAGTTGAACCATACTCGACTCGAGTTAGTTGCTGCCTATATGAGTCAGGTTTCCAACATCTAACTCGATTCAAGTTGAACCATACTTGACTCGAGTTAGTTGCTGCCACCATTTTGTTTAAGCACCCAAACACCTCCAACATTTCCTTAAGGTTCCTAACTCATAATCATAACTAAATCATCTTTAAATCACCTTTAAAACTTACCTAAAACATTAATTTAACATAAGTTTAAGTCCAATCACCCATCAAAAACAATTCAGTTTCTTTATAATTAATCACTATCAAATTCAAACTCAACATCACATATTCAAGAATTCAAATCATCATACCAAACCCATGTCTTTACTCTATAAAAACCATAAGACATCAACTCAAAGGAAAGAAGTGTATATCAAGTAAAGAAGAAGAATAACAAAAACATCTTCAATTCTTACTTCCTCTTACCTGAATTTCAAAGCCTTGAAGATCTGGTTTTGTAAGAACAAGAAAGAAGAGAAAGAAAGGTTTTGACAATAATAAGAAGTGAAACCCATTCTGTAGGTATGAGGATGAAAAAGAAAGAAATACGATAAGGAGAAAAATGTGTATGGCTGGCCAAAGTTGACTTTTCTCTAACCCTAGAATACAAACTACCTCTATCATTAATAATTATAATAATATATATTCCTTATTTATACATATACTTATATATATCATATACACATCTAATAAACATTAAATCATCTTTTTATTATATTTATTAAAATTTTAAACTAAAATATATAAAATACATATACCAAAGAATCATCCATTACATAATATACGTATACTTAATACCCAACACCCATATACAAATAAATCATATATTCATTTAAATAAATAAAATCATTCATCTCAAAGCCTTCTTTCCACCATCCCTTCATGCATATCCAATCAAATCAACATTTATCACCACTTTATATCATAATTTCATTTAATTGCATACTTCATTCATTATATTTTCATTCTCTAATTAAACATTCACTGAATCGTATGCATAAAATGTATACATAGAAAGATGTTGTATCTATGGATGTGATAAGTCATGTATGAAGGTAGATGTGATTGATGAATGTGTTTCTGCTATAATGAACGAGGAACCAAAAGATGTCACAATTGATGAAGAACTAGAGGAAATAGGTAAGGAAGGTGTTGAAACACCTAAAACGGAACTGTTGGTAAGGAATTCTAACCCTACTCCTCCTTCAATTGAAAAACCACCTATTTTAGAACTGAAAATCCTACCGAAGCACTTAAGGTATGCTTTCTTAGGTATTAATGAAATCTTACTAATCATTATATCTAATAAGCTAACTTTGGCACAGGAGGATAAGTTACTTAAAATGGTATGGAAGCACATCCGGGCTTTAGGCTAGCAGCTATCCGATATTAAGAGAATCAGCCTTGACATGGTTATGCATAGGATACACTTGGAAGAAGGAAGCAAGCCTATTTGTAAGAGACAAAGGAGACTCAATCCCAATATGAAAGAAGTTGTGAAAAAGAAGGTGATTAAGCTGCTGGATGCAGGTATTATCTATCCTATTTTTGATAATGAATGGGTGAGTCCTTTCTAATGTGTACCTAAAAAGGGAGGCATGACCGTTATTGAGAATGAGAAGAAGGAATTGCTATCAACTAGGACAGTAACTGGCTGGAGAGTGTGTATTGACTATAGGAAGTTGAACTCTGCTACTAGGAAAGACCACTTTCCTTTACCTTTTATTGATCAAATAATTGATAAAATAGCAGGTCACTCTTTCTATTGCTTTCTAGATGGTTATTCCAGCTGTAATCAAATTTTCATTTTCCTACAAGACCAAGAGAAAATAACCTTTACATATCCCTACGGTACATTTGCTTATAGACGCATGCCTTTTGGTTTATGTAATGCACCTACTACATTTCAAAGGTATGCGATTGCTATATTTGCTGACATGATTGAGGAGTTCATGGAAATCTTCATGGATGACTTTTCAGTGTTTGGAGACTCTTTTGAGTCATGTTTGCAGAATTTGGAAAAAGTCTTGAAACATTATGAGGAAACCAACTTGGTGCTGAATTGGGAAAAATGTCATTTCATGGTAAATGAAGGAATTATGCTAGACCACAAAATTTCCAAGGAAGGTATTGAGGTGGATAGAGCCAAAATTGAGGTAATATCTAATCTGCCACCACCAAAAAACATGAAAGGTATACATGGTTTCCTTGGATATGTGGGATTTTATCACCACTTTATCAAAAAATTTTCTATTATTTCTAGGCCCTTGACAAGCTTATTAGTCAAGGATGTTTTATTTGATTTCAATGATGAGTGCCTAAATGCTTTTAACACTTTGAAGAATGCATTAACCACAACACCAGTTTTAACTTCACCGGATTGGTCCTTGCCCTTTAAGATTATATGTGATGCTAGTGACTTTACTTTAGGGTGTGTGTTGGGGCAAAGAAAAGATAAGAAATTGCATGCTATTTACTATGCTAGTAGAACTTTTACAAAACCATAATTGAAGTACACCACCACCGAGAAAGAACTCTTAACAGTAGTGTTTGCATGTGATAAGTTTAAAGCTTATCTATTGAGATCCAAAGTCATTATTTTTACTGATCATGCTGCTTTGAGGTATTTGTTCATTAAGAAAGATGTAAAGCCAAGGTTAATAAGGTGGGTGTTACTACTACAAGAGTTCAACCTTGAAATCAAAGACAAGAAGGGAGCTGAGAATGCAGTTACGGATCATCTTTCACGATTGGAGAAGGATGAGGAGGATGATAAAGAGAAAGGATCCATCTAAGAAGAATTTTCGGATGAGTCTATGTTCATGGTATAGAAGAAGGAAATTCCTTGGTATGTAAACATAGCTAACTTTCTAGCTTACAGTATAGTGCCTTCTGATGTTTTGTATCAATAGTAGAAGAGGTTCTTTGCTAGTACCAAGTATTACCAATGGGAGGAACCTTACTTATT
Organism: Dalechampia spathulata; assembly: GCA_948192965.1. Lineage (NCBI taxonomy): Eukaryota > Viridiplantae > Streptophyta > Magnoliopsida > Malpighiales > Euphorbiaceae > Dalechampia > Dalechampia spathulata. Next base: position 17,696 of record CANYBF010516008.1, read on the forward strand.
CCGCTAATGTACTGATGGATTAATAAGAGGATGTGTTCTTGAAGAAGAAACAGTGCCTGTACTAATATAGTGTCATGATTCATCTTATGCAAGGAATTATGGCACAAACAAGACAACCAGTCGGGTGCTTGAATGTTGATTCTATTGGCCAACGATCTTCAAGGATTCAACGAATTATGTGCTTCACTGTGATAAGTGTGAGAGAATCGAAAACATATCTAAGCATGATGAGATACCATAATCATCAATTCTAGAAGTGGACATATTCAACATATGGGTCATAGATTTCATGGGACCATTTCCTACATCCATGAGAAATAAGTACATATTGGTGGGAGTCGATTATGTGTCAAAATGGGCTGAAGTAGTTGCCAGTCCCACCAACGATGGCAGAGTTGTGAGTAGATTCATTAAGAAGCTCTTTGCCATATTCAGGGTCTCAAGAACACTCATTAGCGATGGAGGAGAACACTTTTATAATGCTAAGTTCGAGGCCCTGCTCAAGAGGTACAATGTGCATCATAAAGTATCCACAACATACCATCAACAAACCAGTGGTCAAGTGGAGGTAGTAAACAGAGAACTAAAAAGAATCCTAGAAAAATCAGTTAATGGTTCCATGAAGGATTGGGCTGTAAGGTTGGAAGATACTATGTATGCATACCGTACAGCATTCAAGACCCCTATAAGAATAACTCCCTATAAGATGGTCTATGGAAAGGCCTATCATCTACCTGTGGAGCTTGAGCACAAGACGTACTGGGTAATAAAGTTCTTGAATCATGATTTGAAGACAGCAGAGGAGAAAAGACTGCTATAACTGCAGGAACTAGAGGAATTAACGCACTTGGCATATGAGAATGCTAAGTTATACAAAGAGAAGACCATGTTACACCCGCATTAGAGACCCTAGGAGTTAGGTATTTAGATACGTGCATGTGTAGATGAATGGTAGGATTGCCGTATGTATATGTGATGAGTATGAATGTATAATGATGGTTTTATGCTTGTGCATATATGTGTTGATGAGAATTACTATGTATGTATCCATTGACTTGATTTATGTAACGTCGCCTTATTGAGGAGCGTGTCTTCTCGGTTGGGTGAGGGACGGCGTGTATATGTGATTTGGTATGCTTTGGACGTGTGTTTAAGGTTAGCAAGGAAGTTTGTGAGAGTTATGGAGGAGTTTAGGCTTGCCAAAAGGCATAGGTTGGATTTTAGGAAGTGGTACGGGCGTACGGAAGGGTCGTACGGTCATACGAGACAGGGGACTACAGGGATTTTAGGTCCTGGAGGGCGTATGGGCGTACCAGAGGGCGGTACAACCGGACGCGAGCTCGCAGGAATTTAGGTTTGTCAGTAAAATTGAGTACGTACGGGCGTACCAAATGGGGTACGGGCGTACCGTTGCTCGCAGGAATTGTGTGCATCAGAAGTTTTGGGTCGGTGCGGGCGTACCAATATCCGTACGGCCGTACGCGACTTTAATTTGACTTTTAAGGGTTAAGACAGAACGGTTTTACTTTAGTTTCTTTCCCTTCTCTTCAGCTAAAACGTCCCTAAACCCCACCAAATATCCCACTTAGAGATTCTAAGCGTCCCTAACGTACAAGAACGCGGAATAGAAGCTAGACACGATTAGAGACAAGATCACTGGCTTACGCTAGGCGTAGCTTGATTTTTAGGTTAGTGCTAGCTTTATGTTTTTAGCCACTTTCGGCTTGTTTCTGTTACCGGGAGACTTAATCCAAGTCTAGGCTTGTATTTCTACTTTATATTTTATTCTTTGAGGTGTGCTATATGAATGATTACTGTTCTGATGCTTGGATTGCTGTTTTCTTTGCTTGATGATGCGATGAATTATCCAAGCTTTCGTGTATATGATGAATTGATTGTAATGACATGCTGACATGCATGGAGATGAATGATGAAGAAAGAAAGAGAGAAAAGAAAATGAGAAATGAGGGCAGAGCTCAGCTCTGGGCACACTGGATCAATATATGATAATGGGATTCCTTCGGGAATCATTAGATAT
>CANYBF010516194.1:0-12662 GCA_948192965.1 Dalechampia spathulata
AGACAGAGTTAAAGTATGACACTTTAAAGTACTTATATGATTTAATTATGTAATGAAAACAATGATGATGAAAGATATTGGCATATGTAAAAAAATAATATAGTATATATATTATGAAACTTGTACTTCTCACAGGTACACGTGAAAGGTTACAGATTCAATGGATACAGGTGATGATGTATCATGATAGATGAGTTGTTATAGAGTTTTAATGAATGTTTTATAATGTTATAGATCAGCTATGTTTATGAAGAATAATTATATGCATGAGTTGTTTAATATTACTATTCTTGATTAGTTGTATTATGAAATAACTATGCTTATGATTAAGATATTGATGTCATGAAAGCTATTATGAAAAATGTGATTGATTTATATTTACCATGCTTCATATTATAGCACCACTGAGTTTTATACTCAGCATTCGTCATTTGATGGATACAGGTTTGCAGATGGCTAGATATACACGGATCCATGGCACCAATTCAGTAGTACTCCCTTTGATGGCAAGGACTTGGATTAGTATAATATTCATTTATATATCATGTTGTGTAATTATAGTAATGTAAGAAGGCAACAAATACGTTTATGTATAAGCCTATATTTTTATGACTTCAGTGATAAATGTTATATCACAAATAAAAAAAAAAGTTTACATCCCTTATAGGATAATCAATGGTTTCCATTTGATTGGAGACTATTCATTATTCTACGGGAGCATGTTGCACGTGAGAGGGGTATGACACTATACTTGTAAATACATATGTTATATATGAAAAAATAAACTTCAACTTTCTATTGAAAATTGACAATGCAACATGAAAAATAAAAAAAATAAAAATCCTTCATAAATATTCTCCTCAGTATTAAAAAAATCCTTCTAAATTTTAACAAGTCAACACATTTAATGTCAAAGAAATCAAAACATATTTTAGTCTCATTTTTACTAATCAAACATGTTTTTTAAAATGCTAAACATGCACCGTAAAATCCACAATAAAGGGGAAAAACTTGAATACCAAATAAAAATCATTCTAAAAATTATAAAAAAAAAATGAACTATAAAATAAAATCAAACAAAAATCAACACATGATTTCAGATCTTGAAAGATAATATTATGAATTTCAAAATCATAAAAATGATGTTTGATCAAATTGAATAGTGTCTAATCAATTACCAAACATAACTCGTTTTAAAGCTAAAAATAGTGATTTTCAAGGAGAGGAGAAAGAGTGTCACAACATGTCAGTGTCCGGATGAGTTGTCGTAATAGAAAGCCGTTAGTAAAAACCTCATTGAAAATCAAGATTAAATATTTAATAATAAAGAAGAAGAAAACGGAAAAAAAGTTAGATGGAAGAATAAGAAAAAAGAGAACAGGAAGAATAAAGAAGAAGAAAAAGAATGAGAGAAATAAAAAAGAAGAAAGGTTAAGATAAAAAAAGATGAGAAAAGAAAGATATGAAAAATTGAATAAAAGATTAAATATTTAATAATAAAGAAGAAGAAAAAGGAAAAAAAGTTAGATGGAAAAATAAGAAGAAATAGAATAGGAAGAATAAAGAAGAAGAAAAAGAATGAGAGAAACAAAAAAAAGAAGAAAGATTAAGATAAAAAAGATGAGAAAATAAAGATATGAAAAATTGAATAAAAAATCATAATATGAGACATCGAAGAAGAAAAGTGGAAAAATTAAAAAAAAGTTAAAAAAGTTTTAGTTTTAATGAAAAAAAAGATAAATATGAAAATTAAAATTTTTGGGTTGGGTTTTATGAAAAGATAAATTTTTGATAATTTTATAATTGAGTTAATTGCAATAATACCACTTGTTTACAAAGTATTTCTAAAAATACGGGACTCACCTAAATTATTTCCAATATTAACTTTTCAACTTTTTCCTTTTTCAAAATTATTTTTTAACTTTTTTATTTTCAAAAATTATCGTCTTTCATTTTTTTTTGTATTTTTCAGTTTTTTATTTTTTTAATATATAATACATTATTTCTTATAAAAATGTATTATGAAATTAAATTTTTTTCAAAATATTAAAGGTATATTATTTTAAATTAATATTAAACAATTATAATTTAAAATTTTAATATAAAATACTCAAAATATACATATCAAATACTTAATATATACTAAAATGATATGTTTTCATTATTTATTAAGTATATTATAATATATGATATCATTTTTGTAAATTTTCAAAAAATTTATACTTTTAAAAATATTTTTTAAATTTCATATTTTTGTAAAAAAATCAAATTTCTGTATTTTTACAATTTTTTAAAATTTTTTTCTGTATTTTTAAAAACACCCTTTATAGTTATCCCAAAAATCAATGTTTTTGGTCAATTTTTTCTAAAATATCAGATTTTTATTTTTTTTCAAAACTATTAAAAGTATCAAATGAGAATAAGAAAGGTACAGAATTAGTATAATGCGCCTTTATAGAAAAATATAAAAGTGATATAAATCAACAAAGATGTATAAATTGAGTTTTCAAAATATCCAAAACTGATATAAACTAAGTTTAGAAAGAGGTATATATAATTGGTATAAAATAGATAATTATTAAATTCAGTATATATAAATTGAGTTTACAAAAAAATGCGATAAAAAAGATAAAATAAAAAAATGTGTCAAATTCAAAGGATGATATATGTATTATATCTCTGCTTTTTCATAACTCAATTAAAATATTATATTTTAGTTTTGTTAATTAAGATAATCAAGTAATTAATTTTTCATGAATTATTGGATGATTTGTTGTCAATGTAATTAATTCTTTTATTTCTTTTATTTTATCAGATTTGATTATATTTTTACTCTTAAAATAATTTTTAGCTCAAATATATAATATTTTTATATTTTAATCCCTCTAACATGAATCAAATCCTATTTTTTAAAATCAAATTGTTATCTACACTTCATTTTTTAACTTTTGTTATTGTTTTAAGGAAAATAAAGTATAGAAGTGTTTTAGTTTGGTAAAAAAAAGAGAGACATATATAATTAGATTCTAACATGAGAAGTTCCTAGTAATTTATTAATTTCAATTTTTTTATGGTATTAGATGATTTATATATCTTGATAAATAGAATTAAAGTATAAAAATATTTTAATTAAATTTTTTAAAAAAGTGTGATTATAATTAGATTTTAACTTCAAATAATTATTTTTATATATAATATGTATAATAATGAATATGAAATATCTTATATTTATCGTATACATGAAGAAGGGATCATAGAAATATTATAGTTTGATTAAACGGATATAAGGTATTGCATGTATATTTTACTTATCTAAATTCCTATATACATCTAATAATTATGTGCGTTGAGTTTTCATAGTATGTCAGTTCCATAGTATATATGTGCATTGAGCTTTCATAGTATGTCAGTTTCATAGTATAAATACATGTCATAAAATTTATATGAAGTATTATAATATAATATAATTCTCTCAAAAAATTCCATCAACATTGTGAAATACTAAATAATGGATAATTAATTCCGAAAATCTAAATTTATTTTTATAATTAATAATAATTAATCGAATGTCAAAATGCCTTATTTTATATCCATAAACAGCTCATTATAACATAGTAAAGTTGTTAGAACGGTTGATTTATTTATATTTTATATTTTACAAGCTAAAACGAAGAGTTTTAAAGAAACATACTTAAAAGGGAGACTTTAAAGTTAATTTGGATTAGAGCCTCGGGGTACGGTTTATGGGCATAAGATGGGACCAAAATGACTTGATGTGCTGCGTTTTGGAGAGCTGAGCGTGGAAGAGTTTGGGAATGATTTAAACTCTTGTAGCTAGATAAGGAAGAGATTAAGAAAGATTTAAACTCTTGCAATTGAAGATTAGAATCAATATTTATCTATTTATTTTTATTAGTTTATTTATTTTACTTTCCTTCTATAAATAGGAACATATTCCTATAAGGAAATGAGTTCGGTTTTTAATTCAGATTCTATTTTCCTAGAACAATTTATTGTTTCATTTACTTTCATTTAATTCCAGTTTTTATTTCCTTTTCGTTTATTTTATTTTCTGTTTTTATTCGCCAATGATGTGTGGCTAAACGATTTTCTTTTCTCAAATGGAAACGATTCAAGTTTATTCATTAATGACTATGTAAGGTCTAAATGATCTTAATTTCAATGGTAAAGTACTATTCTTTTTAACTCTGAATTTCGTAGAACCATTGTTGTTCTTAATGCATGTAAATAAGACCTATTACATGACTCTAAGTTTTGCATACAGCTAAATGAGTTGTTTGATACGGAAAAGTCACTCGACTTACTGGAGTGGTAAAACAAGATGATATTCTTGTTATGACATGCAGTAGTCTTCCTTGTGAGTTAAAGGATCTAGTTTGAACATTAAAAATGCTGGGTCGCGACTGTTAACTAGACTCAAGTCTTTCTAATTCCTAATGCAATTTTGGGATGACTTGTGAGAATCTTATTACATTATGTTTATCCCGGAATTAGAGACGTTTCACAAAGCTTGTTTCATGACATTTTACAAACTAAGGAAAGATTGAAGCGTGCGAGACTTTCTTGACAAACTATAACCGGCTTAGTGTCATTTTGTCATTGGACTACAAATGAATCGATAATCATAGTTGGTTGATGAATACTTGAAGCTTTTGGTTGGGAGAATTTCTTATTATTGAATTTCCTTTATTTTATTTTGCTAAATTTGTTTATTCGTTTGCTTAATTACTTTCCAAAATCACTTTTGTTTTTTTAAATGCAAAGAATTAAGGAGTTGAAACTACCTCTATGGGATCGACCATTACTTCTACTACTACAAAATCATAAAATCATAGTTCGTACGTATTAGTAGTAAATAATTAATTTGACGGTATCGACACCTAATCAATAATTAAGATATTAATTTCTAAAAAAAATAATATTAATGAAGATAGTATAAACCTGTAAATTTTGAAAGCTATTTCTTTTAGAGCCTATTTGATTAGTTGTTTCCCAAGGTTGATAATTATGATAGCTGTTATTTTGTTCCCAATAATGAATAGCTTTTTCAAATAATGTGTTTAGTGAAATTTTATTAGATATTGTTATAAAAATACACAATAACTATTAAGAGTATATATTATTTCAATTATATATATAATTTTTTAAAAAATTATTAAGAATATAATAAAATTTATTTAAATATCTAAAAATAATAAAAATTATGTTAATAAAATTTTTTAAATTTTAACCATCAAACATATTTAAAATTTATATATGGCTATAATTAATTAAATTAAATTTATTTTAAATATATGTTTTATATGAAAAATTAATGGTATTGATTTTTATTTGAAATAATTATTAACATAAATTTTAACAAATGCTGTTAGTTGATTATCTCAAAAAGTTATATGAAACATCATAGAAATATTAGAACAATTTGGATGAGCTTGGCTGTCATTCTAAATTTTCAATCATCAGAACGAACAACCATAACTGTGTTGTGCTCGAAATGAACCAGCTGCCCACCGACAACTTCTTTTTTACCCTACATGGGTAAAAAGAACACTTTACGCTAACTATATTTTTATAAATTTAAGTTTCTGAATAATCACATCGTCTTTTCTGTAAGATTTATTTTGAGAAACTAGTCTTGAATGCAGCGTATTATTTTCTGCGACAAGTCGTGTAATGGTGTTTTAAGAGCTCCTCTCCCAGATTTAAAATAATATTCGATAAATTATTATTATGAGATTGTCCTTCTTATAACTCTCAATAGTAAAGTAGTGATAATGAAAGAAGACCACAAAATTAAACAAAGCCTACAACTACCGGTAAAGAAATTCCTTTTGATTATTATGTATAATTGAATTAATTACTTGGTCTGTGAAGTTCTTGTAAAGTTGAATGGTCGATAAGTATGGAATGGTTGAAGACGAGAACTGGCAAGACAAAGTTGTCAGTTTAGTTCTTTATCTTTATCTTTACCATTTAGCAATAACAATATCTATATATTATACATCCCAGAAAGAAGAAGAAGAAGAAGAAGACTATGATTAAAGTGAGAATGTACATTTTAAAGAAAAGCCTGTTCACTAGAAAGCAATAAAGCATCCTCACTTCTTTTTCCTTTCTTTTCTTTTTTATTTTTTCCTTTTCTTCTCTCCTCTGTTTCTACCAGAAAAGAAAACAGATTCACATGAAAAAGACCGTTGATGCACAGTTGGCACTAGGCCAAAGCTTGAAGCAAGCAGAATCTCTTATATATGGGAATACTACATTACATGCAATGATGGTCAAATCAGAAACTATATCCCAAGAAACAACAATTTATCTTATTGGAATTAAACGGATTATGATCATCTCAAATCAATTCTGTCATTGATGATATGCGATGGTGAGAGTAAGTTTGTAAACAGTTGAAGTATAATTTAAATGAAACACACTTTGTTAGGAGGGTGAGAAAGTCTCCTCTCACCGCTAAAAATGAAGATGAGAAATGTGTTTGTCAAATCAATCATCCTATCGATATACAGGTAAAAGCAAATTGTAAGGAACAAAAGATCAACATGAAATAGACCCTTCATTTTTATCTCATTACAAGATGCATCCAAGGATTGAACAGAAATGTTGAAAGCTTTTGTAGGAGTTGTCCATTTTCAATCTCTTTTAACAAAGCTTCTTCTTCTGCTGGTGGAGAATAACAGTGGGGGTCAATGCAGGTTGCCAGACCCAACAGCCAATAGGCAAGAGATTCGTGAACCACTATTGTTGGACCACCTTAAAGGAAGGAGTTCATGGGAATATTATAGCAAAAGTTACTTCATTTTTAAGCATTTAAAAAGGGGAAACTATGTCAAGTCCACTGTTATAATAACCCAAAAAGAGAGAAAAAAGGGGAAGCTGAAGAGGAAATATGACCTTTTTCCATTAAGAACGTGAATACACAATGAAAATGTAACAGACTCGTACCGTTTTCGAGCAAAATTTCGTTAGAAAAATTCAAAATCTAAATAAGGACCTGAAGATGATGAATCAGAATCTGTAGCTGCCTTATTATCATTGGTTGAAGCCAAGGATGACTTCAATGTGTGATTAAACAGAGAAAGATCGACTGGTTTTGGGATATCTGGGGGATGGGTGGTACGGATTAGTGCCCAGTTAACAGTCTGGAAGAAAGGATGTTGTTTGATCTCAGTAGCGCCTCTTTTGAATCCTAGTCGCTTTTGTGGATCTTTTACCAGCAAACCACGAATCAAATCCTTAGCAGCGAAGCTCACAGCTGATCCATCAGGGAATTTTAACGGTTGACCTACCACATTGAATAAGGTTTCTCTGTTTCCAGACCCTTTAAATGGAGTCCTGCCAAGTAGTAACTCATATAAGTAGATCCCGAACGTCCACCAATCAACAGCACTGCCATGTCCATCCCCTCTAATTATCTCAGGAGCTAAATACTCATGGGTTCCAACAAACGACATTGACCGAGCACTGGTTGGCTCTGCAATGAGCACAGGAAGTGAATCTGAATTGGCCGAAATCGGCTTTTCGTTCTTCGTTTTTGCGGTTTTGGAGTTGAAAAATTGGGGTTTAAAACACGAGGGTTGCAAGCAAGATGGCTCCACACAAACAGGCAATTTGCAGGATGGATCGATGATGCATGAAGGCTGGATACAGTATGATGAAATCTTACAAGATGGTTCACTACTGGACTGAACAAGCGTAGGATTGACAATGCATCTTAATGATAAATCAAAATCTGACAGCATAATATGCCCATCCTCCCTCACCAGCACATTTTCAGGCTTCAAGTCGCGATACACGACGCCCATCATGTGTAAATATTCGAGCGCCAGAAGCACTTCTGATGCATAAAACCTGTTAAAACAAGGCAGAAGGAATTATCAAAAATAGGAACAGAAATCACTAGACATCGACAGTAAAACGCTCTAGCTGTCAATTGAATGATACATTCACCAGCACTATTAGCAGTTCGTAATGCAAACATTCATCGTTGATTACGTGGATCAGGCCTCACCATATATTGTAATACAATAAATATAAGCATTACAAATGATCTTGAAAGAAAGTTGACAGGCTTAACACAAAAGACAGCAATGATCAGGATCAAGTACACAAAATCCAATTTCTTTATGGGATATCATTACTACCATCTAACTTTCATTCTTATGCATCAGTAAAAATTTGTTGAATCTAGGCAACTTTTTTAGGCCGAAATTGCTACAGTTTTACTACAAACAAATGCATTTGTCCACACAAGCAACGCGTTTCCTACCCCAGGAATTAATAATTACTGTCTCCCTTTCTAGCATTTCCTTTTATCAGCAGCTATGACATTAATGGTAAATACTTTATTAACAATGGATATTGAATTGCTAATTACATAATTAATCAGACAACTTACCTTGCAGCTTGTTCAGTAAAATGCTTGCCAGGCTGCCGCTGCCGTAGAGTGTGAAGATCACCACCGCTGCAAAACTCCATTAACAAGCAAGAAAACTTCTCAGTCTCAAAATGAGAGTAAAGGGTTGGCAAAAATGGATGATCCAACAAACCTAAAATCTCCCTTTCAGTTTGAGCTCTCAACAATTTCTTTCTACCAGCTAACATCCCTTTGTCCATTACTTTCATGGCAAACAAACAACCCATCCCTCTCAACTCAGCTAAGTATACACTCCCGATATCACCACATCCAAGCTTTTTCAACAGCCTAAAATGACTCAAACCCAACTCCAAATCCCCATCTTTCTTGCAACCTTTAACATATTGGATTGCATCCCATCTCATATCATTTCCTTTATGGGGTTTAGAGGGGCAAAAACTTCTAAAACTACTTTCATTACTATTACTACAATGGCTACTCTCCTTAGCTTCACCACCATTGCTGGCATTAGTTAAATTGCTACTAACACTAATATCCGACTCAGAAATGGTGCTACTACGTAAGCTAATACTAACACTAGTGGTCAAACTAACATCTTGAAGGCTACTGGTAGGAGACTCAGCGCCTCCATTATCAATCATTTTGTTCATGTTGTTAGTAGAGGATGCAGAGAAAATTTTAAGATAGAAAGAGGAAAAATTGTAAAAGTAAAAAAAGATAAAAAGAAAAAAGAGAGAATGGCTAAGAAAGGGAAGTATGGGAAGTGCTACAGTGTAATTTGTGAAGTTGAGTGTTGCAGTGACCGAGGCGGTCAAAGAGGGGGAGAGTAAGAACCGGGCTTAACACCACAAAGAATAATAACTAAATTTGATTCATTTTTATTTAATTTTATTTCAGATGAAATCCTATTCATCAGACTAAAGATTATAAATTACTCTTTATTATAAGATATTTTTATAATTTAAAAACAGAAATCTGACAGAGTATTTTCCAAGATATTAAAACTAAAGAAAAAAAAGGGTTCAAATTTGAATATGAGGAGGAGAGACTTTGGGTTTACCTTTGTGTGTATTTTTTTAATATTATTATTATTATTATTTTGTCCGGAAGCTGTAACATTTTCTTGGTTACAGACGAGGAAGAGACAGAAAGTTTCAGTTTACGATGAAAACAAAAGCCTTTCAGACTTTTCATAACAAACAAAAATAAGGAAGAAAAGCTCCGAGCCATACACGGGTCGGACCTCTTTCATTTCAAATGATTCCAAATTCCCGGTTTACTTTTCTCCTCTAACCATTTGGTTTTTTAATACTCAAATTTGGACAATGACATTTCTTTTCTATATTTTATATATTATTTTAATTTATATTTGAAATACTATTTTATCATTTGAATCTTTAAATAATTAACGTAAAAGAAAATATTATAATTAAGATATACACTCTTGTAGAGTTAAGGTTTTTTTTATGAACAATCTTGTACAGTTGAGATGTATAATGGAAAACCCAAAAAGAATGATAATAATGTCATGAATTCTGTTTTTAAATTTATATATTATGCACTTTATTCATGTTTTTAAGATTAAATTAAGTAAAAATAAATCTGAGTTTAAATTTGATATTTTGTATTAATCTATCACTCTTTTTTTAAAAACTTTAAATGATATATTTTATGATTCACTTTATTCCTTTTCAAGTGATGTGTTTTAGAATTTAATAAAATATTAATAATAAGTTTATATATTTACCTATTTATTATGCTTTTTGGTGTTTGTTTATTTATTTAATATATTAAGTGTTTTAAAATTTATGATAAGATAAATTCAATTACTAACATTTTCTATAGAATTAAATTTTCAATATATCTATATTAAAATTAGTTGCATCAATCTCTAATGACAATTATTCAATTATCATATTCCATCTTTTAATTATCATAAACCATAAGTTATAATCATGAAACTTAGTTTTAATTATTAATTCCGAAAATACGAGACATAATATCTAGTAGTTTATTAGTGTAAAAGTGTTGAACTATTTTACGTATGATAAAAACATTAACACTTGATAAAATTATCTGGAATTAATTATAGTAATAAATTATTTATGTGTTAATGTAAGTACAAATATATATTTTTGATATCTTTTATTTTTATGATATTTAATGTATATTTATTACTTTTTTTTTATCATATTTTTCATACATTTTCATAAATTTTTATGTTTAGTATATTTTATGTAGTATTTAAATATTTGGTCTAATTTATTGAATTATATCTTTAATTCACTGCATATTACATGATTTGAGTCAACATCTCATGAATCAAATTACATTATACTTGGAAAATAAATATTTTACATTTCTGTGTAACCAACTAATATATCGATTTTAATGAGATTAATACTCTTTATACTACAATTATAATTTATATATTTATGAAGACATATTTTATAAAATAAAAATTTATAAATTTAAAATTTGTTATGAACTAAATTAATTCACAGAATTCATCAATTATATATCTAATTAAAATTAACTAATATGATGTGCTTTTTTAAACAATTTTTATATTAATGTTCGATTTATGTTAGCAAACATTATTGTTAAAAAAAGTTAAATATTGGTCAAAATATTTAGTTTTGGCAAAAAGATATTCAACATTTACATTAATGCACTCATTTTTGCAAATAACAATTTTTTAATTTTATTCTTGACATACAACAATTAATTTATGTTAATTATTATTTCAGATATTCTGCATCCAAGTTACAACATAAAAATAACCAATAATTTGATGAATTAAATATATATATATATATATGAAAATAACTGAATTGGTGTAAAAATGGATTTTTAAAAAATACGAAACAGTAATTTTAATTAAAAAATAAAACATTTTTTTAAATTAGCAAATGTAAGGGGAGAATATTTAAAAAATAATAAAAAAATGTGATAGGATTAAAAATAAGGTAAGTGAAAGTAGTAGACGCATGTTCATAACTTGCAATTGGATGACAGGAGTTGTTGGGAAAGGGGGAAATAGATGCCATTGGATATTCCCTCCAAAATAAATAAATAAATAAATAAACAAACATACAAATAGAATTAATTAATTTGAAAAGATGAAGGTAACAAACAATGGAGTAGAAATTTATGGGTTGTGTGTCCCCCTCTGTATACAGCAGCTTCTTTATTAATGACTATGAATTGTATTAATTATGATCCAATAAAAAGATAAGGCTATAGAATCTGCCACGTGTTTCCATCTATTTTGCTGTATCAATATAATAGTAGCTTATGATTTCCCCCTCCCGGATATCTTATATATATAAACATTATTAAGGTATTGATATATAAAAAGCGTTCACGAAGTTCTTGTGATACTTTTGAACATCATTTGGTGACCTACGTTTGAAATTAAATGTTTGGGCTTTCTAAATTTGTCTTCTTGTTCAAATCATATCCGTCTCTCTATCACACCCTATTTATTTCATAGTTTAATTCTTTTCCAATAAGATTCATGCACGTGTCATTCATTTCTTATAAAATTTTTAAAAATATCAATAATGAATTTTTTAAAAATATCATATTAAAAAATTATAAAATATTTAAAGATAATATTTTAAGATTTACTATAAGTTCGCTCTCAATTGTATAAAAGTTTAATAGAAATTACAATAAAAATTATTATTTTTTCAATAAAAATGACTGTTAAACTATAATTTATTTATAAAATGATTTATTATTATAATTTCTTCATAATATATTTTGAAATTATTAACAACCGATCAAAATTTTCATTAATTATTAAGTAAATCAATTGGTTGAAAAAATAATTAAATTAACTAAATCAAATAATGTGTAATCAATTAATTAAATAAAAGATTTCCACTGCCGAGTCCAAGGCTTTTTACAATTTTGGTGTAAATAAATTGTTTTATTCCCTCTTTAGTGTCTTTTTTCAACAATTTCCTTGTTTAGTGTAAATCTGAAAAATCTATTTTTAGATTTTTAAATTTGCCCCAAAACTTCTTTTTCCTTTCATTCAAATCCTTTTTTCCAAAGAAATCTTTAAAATATGGCTCTGATACCATTCTTCTCGAGCCTACTTGTCACACCCCCGACCCAAACTCAAGAGGATGCAACAAGCTCCCGTAGCATAACCGTCGCCCACCCGTCTCAGGCAAACAACGACTATACCACAAGGGAAGCTAACCTGCTAATGCTCGTATAAGAAATCCAAAAGCATACAGAG
>CANYBF010516198.1:0-24340 GCA_948192965.1 Dalechampia spathulata
AGCACATTTCTTATTGATCATGGTTTTGATAAAGGAAAAGCGGACACTACACTTTTCATTAAACATTACAAGCATGACATTCTTCTTGTTCAAATTTATGTTGATGACATAATTTTTGGTGCTACTAATGAGAAGTTGTGCAAGGAGTTTTCTGAGTGTATGCAGGGTGAATCTGAAATGAGTATGATAGGTGAATTGAAGTATTTCCTTGGACTTCAAGTGAAGTAATGTGAAGATGGAATCTTCATCAACCAATTCAAATACACTCAAGAGATGCTTAAGAAATTTGGATTAGAAGACGCAAAAGCGAGCAAAACTCCAATGAGCACGACTACAAAGCTATCGTTAAATGAAAGTGGAAAGCTAGTTGATCAAAAGAAGTATAGAGGTATGATTGGTAACTTACTTTATCTAATTGCATCTAGGCCCGATATTATGTTTGCTGTGTGTATGTGTGCTAGATTTCAATCATCTCCTAGGGAATCTCACTTGAGTTCTGTAAAAAGGATTTTCAAATATTTGATTGGAATTATGCATTATAGTTTATGGTATGCTAAGAATGACTACTTTGATTTGATTGCTTATTCTGATGCTAATTTTGTTGGTAATTTGCTTGATAGGAAAAGTACCTCGGGTACTTGTCATTTTCTAGGTAATTGTTTGGTTTCTTGGTTTATCAAGAAGCAAAACTGTGTGTCTTTATCTATTGTAGAATCTGAGTATATATCCGTAGGTTGTTGTTGTGCTCAAGTTCTTTGAATTCAACAACAATTAAGGGATTACAATGTGTATGTTTCTTGTACTTCCATTAAGTGTGATAACACTAGTGCAATTAACCTTTCTAAGAATCCCATTCAGCACTCTAGAACTAAGCATATTGATATTAGATATCATTTCCTACGTGATAATGTGCAAAAAGGGAAGGTTGTATTAGATTTTATTGATACAACTCACTAATTGACCGATATTTTTACTAAACCCCTAAGTGAAGAACAATTGAACTTTATCAAACATGAATTAGGGATGATAGATGGGTCATTTTTAAAATAGGTGTGATGGTGGACTTGGAAATCCTTAGCAATTTTCATAAAAATCTCTTAAAAATTTACTGTTTTTGGTCCCCGTACGGCCGTACGTACTGTTGGTACACCCGTACGGGTCCCTGCCTTCGATTTTGCCAATTCTGGTACAACCTGTAATATTTTCGATACAACCGTACCTATCACCGTACGGCCATACCAAATTTAGTACGCCCGTATGGGTCCTCATGAAGAATTTCTTCTTATTTCCTCGTACGGTCGTACGCCTAGGTGGTACGCCCGTACGCGATCTTGAATTCCAAACGTCTGTGCCTCGTATGCCCGTGCACGATATCAATTTTCAGTTCATTTTGGCTTGTACGGCCGTACGCTATACCCGTATGCCCATACGCAATACGAAAATCAGTTTAAAACTCATTTTTTCAGTTTTCAACTCATTTTCACTCAGATTTCCTCTCAAATTTTATCTCACCTCCTCTCCAAATCACTCCCAACCTTTGGCATTCTGCTTAATCCTCTCCCATTCGTCATTTTGAGTTTGTTTTCACTCTTTTAACTACATTTTTAATTCCATTTTTACTATTTTGTTGCTTTTTCATTGCCTTTTTCAGTTATTTTTAATTTCTGATTATTCTAGGCATTTTTAGCTCTATGTTCTTTAGAGTTTATTGCTTAGGATTGTATTTTGAAACTGTCTGTCAAATTATATTAATTTCAGTGCAGGTTTCAGTTTTTGAGTTTTTAAACTGCATTGAATTTTTGTCGAAATTTTCAAAATTTCCATATTTTCACTGTTTGATTGATTTTTATTATTTTCTTATTATATTTTCATCATGTCTGATCCTGTCACGCGTGGTGGCTCTTCCTCACGGAGAGTCAAACACACTATTCCTCCCAGTTCGGTGCCTCGTGGTTCCTCTACTGCCTCTACTATGAGGACATCTATTCTGAGTGAGAAAGTCTTCTCTCACTCTCGTTTTACGTATCTTTCTACACTCCGCCATACCGGTTTGGAGGATGATGTTCTTGGCTATCTGGCCAACATACATTGGTCAGATTTTACCTTCCTGTCTAACCAGTATATTCAGTCTGTCTCTCTCGAGTTCTTACGGTCTTTTTCCCTTTCTACTTCCGATTCTTGCTCTTTCCGTCTCTTCAGGAGAGACTTCACTCTTTCCGCTTCTGACTTTGATGCAATTTTTGGCTTTCCTTCTGAGGGCATTTCTAATGCCAAATCCATGATCTTCGACCGCAATGCTTTCTGGAGTGACATTGCACTCCCTACTGCTTTCAGGCCTTCTCAATAGAAGGCCTCCTGTCTTAAGTCCCTCACTCTTTTCTACTGTCATAGGCTCATCTCCTACCTCATCTTCGGGAGATCAGAGTCTAATGACACCATCACTGGCCCTGACCTCCTTTTTCTTCACTGCATGGTCACGGGCACTCCCATCCAGTCTGAACGTTAGCTTCAGACCTCTTTCCATGAGGTCGGTGTCAAGAAGCAGCCTAGCAAGGCTATTCTGTTTGGTCCTCTCATCCATCACCTTTGCCATCGGTTGCAGGCCTTCCCTACCACCACTCCTTCTCCAGGACCTCTTGGTCCTAACTTGAATTTATCTTTCATAGAGCACTCCATGCTCTATGAGCATACTGATGATGGTGATTACGTGCTGCATTCGGAGTACATCTCTCGCTGACTCACCCATCTTAGGTCGTTGGAGCTGCCTAATGACACAGTCACTCTTTACGGCCGGCGAGCTGTAGAAGTCCTCCAGCATCTCTAGGTTCCTCTCTCTGACGATACTCCTGCTGAATGGCACAACCAGCCTGCTCCTGCTCCGACTCCCAATGATCCTGCACGTCAGGAAGCCCTTAGCCGCAAGCGTCAGAGGTTTTTCTCAGCTGGCTCCTCTAGCGCTGCTGCTCCTGATCCTGCTGCTGCTGTTGCTTCTAATCCTACTACTGCTCCTGTTCCTGCCACTACCTCTATTGATCTTACACTTGCTGACCTGCTAGCTCAGCACTTTGCTTCTCTTACCACTGCTATGGCTGGACTAGAGCAACGCATTGACTCTATTGATCAGCGGCTTGATCAGTACATAGTTGATTTTCAAGAGTTTGTTACCTCTACCTCAGCGACTCTCCATTCCATCAGTGTAGTGGTGGATCTATTCATTGTGCCTCCTACGAGTCCACCTCCTCCTCAGGACCCTTAATGATCATTTGTATTTTGATATTGTCAAAGGGGGAGATGTTTAGTTTATTATATGTTTAGGACTTGAGTTAATGGAGTAGTTTGTTATTTTTCATTGTATATTCTTCAGTGTATGTTTATTTTATTGGATATTGTATCAGTTGATATCTTATATATATATTATGATGTTTATTCAGTTTATGTGACTTGATGTTTGTGTTTGTTCATCTTATCTCTATGTATTTTGGTTGTTTATTGATGCCTTGATTGTATTTTTGATTGTATGGCATATATTCCAAAATAAAGGGGAAGATTTTCAAATTTTTAAAATGTTTTAAAAATAAAATGTCTTTTGAATGTATTTTACAAATTAAACTTAAATTGATTGCCAACATCAAAAAGGGGGAGATTGTTAGACCCTAGGTTTTTATTGTTGAGTCACATGTGAGTCAATTTAAGTTATTTGCAATTTTCTAAGTGTTTTTAATGTGGTATGGGTGTACCAACTATCATTTGTGTATGGTACGGTCATACGGCTGGCCGTACTTAGTAGGTATTGTTCCATTGAGTTTGGTACGGGCGTACCATTGGTTGGTACGGCCGTACCAGAGCTCGTAGGAAAATAGCTTGTCAGTAAACCTACCTCGGTACGGGCGTACCAATGAGTGGTATGGTTGTACGCGAACTCGCAGGAAAATTATTTGTCAGGAAACTTGGGTTGGTACGGGTGTACCAAGTGGTGGTACGGCCGTACCATAGTTCCCTCTCATTTTCTAACGGATAGTTTTAAATCCGTACGGGGGTACAAATATAGTACGGTCGTACGTGACTTAGAAATTAGGTTTTAAAGTCTGAGAAACGGCTAGTTTTATGATATAACTTTCATACTTTCATTCCTAACAAAAATATACTTGCAGAGCATTCATTTTTTAGCTATATTCATCTGTCACAAGTAAGTTCAAGCTTTCTTCTTCAATTGCTTTATTGTTTGTAATCCTACTACCTAGAGATTAGGTTTTATTTTTGTGGGATTGGTATGAGCTTAATCCATTGGGGATTAACTTGTATTTTGAGTTGATTGTGAGATTCATATTGTAAAGGTTAGAGTGTCAGCCTTGAAAACACTGGGGTATTGGATTCATTTAGGAATTCTTTTGTAAATTGATTGTGATTCTAGTGGGATCCTAAGTTGAGATTTAGGAGAAAGTGGATGTAGGCAAGAGTTGGCCGAACCACTATAAATCGCATGTGTTGCCAACGGTTCAAGGAATTTCAATTACTAATCATTCTTATTGCTTGTGTGGATAGTTTAGAGATCCTCTACCTTGGGGATTGAAAAGTTTGCTACAACTTTTCAGAAGGACAAGAAAGAAGGAGATCTGCATAAAAGTGAGTTTTATATCTCTTCTTTGATAATCTTCTCCATAATTGATGTGCTCTATTAATGGAATTACCAGATCCAATGAAATCACATGTTTTTAAAAGTTTTAAATTATATCTTTTGCTGCCAAACACGTTTTCATAAACCAACAGAAACATGTTTCAAGACTCTATGAAACTTACTATATACAAAGTTTTATCAGTAGATTGAATGAATCCTTGAAACCAACAATGGAAATGATGAAACCTAAGAACCTATATCAAGCCTTTGAATAAGCTAAATACTAGGAAAGACAATTGTAAGCATATAACCAATAAAAATTATTTTGTCAAAATTCTTTTTCAAACTTCAATAGAACCCAACTTATTCCTACTTCGATTAATAAACCTCTTTTAAAACCTAACTCTAACCCTCCGAATAAATCCTATATCTAAAACTTTTCAAAAAAACCCAATCAATTTTAACAACCAAACTTCCAATTCATTTTATCATAACCAATTTCCTTAGAAAACTTATTCTATTAAACCATTGAATGCTGGAAAACCACCTAGCACTTATTTTAAATATGGAAATTGATTTATTCCTAGTCATACTTGCTAAGCTAAATAGTCGAATGCCTTAAATGTGGATGAAAAAGTGGAAATATGAAATGAAATTTGGGAGGATGAATCTTGCCTAATTATAGAGGAATATTATGATTCAAAAGAAAAGAATACCATTCACATGTTCATTAGTACTCTTGATAGGTAGGTTTCTACTAATACTATATCCATTAAAGGAATGGTCAATGATAAGGATATGATAATTTTGATGGATGGAGGTAGCACTCAGTTTTATAAGCACTGAATAGGCTAAAGAAATACGTTATTGAATGGTAAATGTTACTCCTTTTATTGTATCCTTAGTAAATAGGACAAAGCTTATGAGTAATCAAAAGTGTATACGTTTCCTTGGCATATGAAAAATCAATAATTCTCATATAATATGAGATTATTAAATTTAGGAGAGTATAATATGGTTCTGAGAGTTGATTGGATGCGAAGATATAATCCTAATATTTCTAATTTTATAGAGAAACAAATCATCATCCATAAGAAAAGGAAGTCAATAGTTATCCAAGGTTTGAATCCCATAGCATCTATCCATATGTTAAGTAAAAAGAAATTACAGAAGCTGTTCAAGTAAGGTATCATGAAGATGGTAGGATAACTGTTTACCATTCAAGCCCAACCTAGTGATCCTTTACCAACTAATATTCAACAACTTGTTTCTATAAATGATGATATTTTCTAAGTGCCCAAAGGATTACCATCACAATGTTTCCATGACCATGTTATACCTCTGATTCTTGGAACCAAACCATTAAATGTTCACCCATATAGGTATTCTTATATCCAAAAGGATGAAATAGAAAAGCTAGTCAAAGACATGTTGTTGAATGAGATTATTCAACCAAGCAATAACTCTTACTCTAGTCCTATTTTACTTGTAAAAAAGAAAGATGGAACTTGGCATTTTTATGGCTATAGGCAACTCAATGATATTACTGTCAAAGATAAATTTCCTATACCTATGACTAATTACTTATTTGATGAGTTAGTAGGTGCTCATTATTTTTCAAAGCTTGACCTTCATACCGGCTATCACCAAATTAGAGTATGAATAGAGGATTGCCATAAAACTACATTTTAGAGTCACCAAGGCTTATATGAGTTTCAAGTAATGCCTTTTGGCTCAACAAATACCCAGTCAACATTTCAGGTGCTTATGAATTATGTATTTGTTGAGTAGTTATGGAAGTTTATGTTGATGTTCTTTGATGATATCTTGATCTATAGTAAAAGCTTAGCAGAACATTTTTTATATCTGTAACTTATTTTCAATATCTTGCGGTAACACAACTATATGTGAAGCAATTGAAGTGTGTGTTTGGGTAAACGAGTGTTAAATATTTAGGATATATTATTTCTAGTAAAGGAGTTCATACTGATTCCAAGAAGATTCAAGCTATGTAGGATTAGCCTAAACTTGTTTTGGTTAAAGCCTTGCATGGATTTCTAGGACTTATATGCTACTATAGAAAATTTATTAAGAATTATGGCTCAATTAGCAGGGCTTTGATAAAATTGCTTAAGAAGGAAAAGTTCCAATATGACGTAAAGGCTGAATTAGCTTTTGAATTACTTACAGAAGCTATGGTGAATGCACTAATTTTGACTTTGCTTGATTTCTCAAAGGAATTTCTATTGTAAACATATGCTTGTTCTACTAGCATATGAGCTTATTAATGCATGATAGGAAGCCAATAGCTTACCTTAGTAAGGCTTTTAATAAACAAAATTTAGGTTTGTCCATTTATAAGGAGTTCTTGGTGATCTTACATGCAATAACAAAATGGAACACTACTTACAACATGCCTCATTTATGATTAAAACTAATCATGAGAGCATTAAATACTTACTACAACAACGATTACATACCTCATTACAATAAAAAAGGATGTCCAAACTATTAAGATTAGACTATAAAATCCTATATAAGAAAGGATTTGAGAATCAAGCTATTGAAGCTTTATCTCGATGAGGCTACAATTCACTACATGCTTCTTTAAACAGCCTTCATAGTTGCATAATTCCTATATGGATTGATGATGTGAAATCCAGTTACATTAATGATTCTTTTACTACTCAACTAATTAAGGCTCTTTTTGTTTCACCTACAACTAGTAATGATTTTCAACTCTCTCAAGGCATATTGAAGAAGAATGGCAAGGTTTTTATTGGCCCACTTGGTGCCCTTCAATAATAATTGATTTCTATATGTCATGAATTAGGTAATGGTGGACATTTAGGTATCCAAGGTACCTATCAATGCCTTAAGTGTTACTTTTACTATCCTACTATCAAGAAAGATGTGGTCCATATTACTTCTCAACATGATACTTGTCAAAGATGTAAAAGTGAATATATACCTTATTTAAGCTTATTACAGCCTCTGTTTGTTCTAACTTAAGCTTGGTCCCATATATCAATGGATTTTATCAAAGGCCTTCCTAAGTCAAGTGAAAAAGATACCATCTTAGTTATGGTTGATTTCTTCATAAATATGCTTACTTTCTCACTTTTTCCCACCCATTTGATACTAGGAAGGTGGCACAAGTTTTCTTTGATAAGATGTTTAAGTTTCATGGCGTTCCTCAATCCATTGTTTCTAATCAAGATAAGGTATTCACTAGCTTATTCTAGAAATTTATTTTTACACAGTTGAAGATAGCTCTTAATTTTAGTTCTACCTATCATCCCTAATCTGATGGGTAAACTGAATGGCTTAATCATTGCCTTGAAACTTATCTTCATTACATGGCATCCTTAAAGCCATATTAATGGACTCTATGGTTACTATTAGCGGAATGGTGGTACAACACTAACTACCATTCTAATATTAAGATGTCTCCCTTCCAAGCCTCGTATGGTTATACAACACCATTGTTTCCTAAGATATTATCAATGGATGGTCCTTTACCTGTAGTTAATGATTGGTTTCAGCAGCGATAACATATGAATTCTTTGTTATGTGAGAATTTTTTTACATGATAGAATAGAATGAAACAATACTCTGATAGTAAGCACACTAATTGAGAATATGTTGTTAATGATTGTGTTTTCTTATATGGTTATACAGTACTATTGTTTCCTAAGATATTATTAGTGGATGGTCCTTTACCTGCAATTAATGATTGGTTTCAATAACAACAACATATAAATTCTTTATTATGTGAGAATCTTTTACATACACAAAAAAGAATGAAACAATACTTCGATAGTAAGTGCACTAATCGAAAATATGTTATTGATGATTGGGTTTTCTTAAAGTTATAGCCTTATAAACAATATTCGATAGCTCCTCATAAATCTTTGAAATTGAGTGCTAAATATTATGGCCCTTTTCAAATTTTAGTCAAAGTTAGGAAGATAGCATATAAATTGAAATTACCTATTGATTCACTTGTCCACCCAATCTTTCATGTTTTCTTGTTAAAGAAATGAGTGGGAAATGGTATTATGGTACAATCTTCTCTGCATTCAACGAATTCTGAGGGTTAATTTCATGTTCATTCATAGACAGTTTTATCCATGCACATTATTATTCATAACAAGCTTGCAATCCCATAAGTTCTCATACTTTAAGAGAACATGACTCTAGAGGATGTTACTTCGAAAGATGTGTCTACTCTTCAAACTCAATTTCCTAATTTTAGTCTTGAAGATGAGACTAATTTTGCAGAGAAGGGTGATGTTGTGACCCTATGTAGTATATAGTTACTTATATTTACTTCATAATATGATTGTAGTATCTGGCCAAATTAGCCCCTTGATTAATATAAGTTAGTTAGGGGTCTTAATAGGTGGCATAAAGAACAGAGCTTAGTCAGTTAATGGGTTTGACAGGTGACATGTGTAGTATAAATGATACGATGGTAATAGATTGTAGGATATCAATAACAATTCAATTTAGTCTTTTCTACTCTCTTCTTTTGTGTTCTCTTTTCTTCTAATTTTCTTGAATTTTGAATCTTATCATTGATCCCTCCATAGCTTCTATTGTTCTTCAATTTATTCTTATGTTGGGTTAGTTATGGTCTATGAATTCCTCAAGAACACAATATGAACACTTACTCTCAAATTTTTCATAGGATTTGTTGGGTTGTAAGAGAGTTTTATCCAAACACTTCATTATTGTTTATGAGAGGGTTTTAAAACACCCTTTATTGGCTTACGAGGGAAGTGATATTGGATCACTTAGTAGAGGTTTTTGAGTTAGCTTTTTAAAATATAAAAAGAACCTTTAAATGTAAAAGTTTTAAGTTAGTCTTGAAAACTTTTGAATGTAAAAATTTTAAATTAGCTTTAAAAACTTGTGGTAATATGATTTAATCTAATGGAGCCTCAAGATATTAATTTTAAGAGAGTGAACATAAACATTTAGACCGAATACATCACAATATTTAATTTTCTCAAATCTCTATTTATAGTATGCTAATATTCAACAAGTTTCTATTTTTGTTTGACTTAAAAGTTTTTTAAAAAAAGATTTCATTTTAACTGATTTGTTGTTTTCCAAAAAAAAGAAGTTTTATGAAAAATAATTAATTTAACTTCTATATTTCTTTTAGTTTTCCAAATTAATTTTCTTATTATTTTATTTTACTATTGATAATTTGATTAGTTAGCCAAAATTATTTTAAAGTCTAATTTTATCAAATTTACCCCTTTTAATTACTGCTTTAAAACTCATATAAATTAATGAATTTTATAGATGTTGTCCCACTTTATCATTTTAAATAGTTTGTGTAAACGGGACCCATTAGTTAATGAGGAAAACAATATGAATAATTTGATAAATGTTTAAATTAAAACATTAAAAGAATGAGTTGGAGGATGGAGTAAAGTGTAAGGTGCAGGTTCAATGGAGGTGGCTTAATGCCCTTCTCTTCTTTTCTACCGATTGTATGGGTTTTGTCACGAATACTCGTCTTTTCAGAGGAAATTAATATAATAAGATTAGTTCACTTTCCATCATATCATCGACCAAAGAAGACAATAAATAACATGCGACTTTTCCATAGATATCTATAAATTCAATAATACAGGCTGCTTATAAAATGTTTATAATTATTTTTAAAAATAATAGTGGGATTTAATATTTGTGGAGTTTTAATTAATGCTCTATTAAATCTATTAGACTAGCATTATAATAATCACACAAGTCACTGTTTAGAGCTTATATATTTAAAAATTAACTATATTATTATATAAAATATTTAATATTAAAAAAATTGATAAATTTAATATTCTATTTATCTTTACTAATTCAAAATTTAAAAGATTTTATATAATTACTATCACGTTCATGCTGATAATGTTCAGAATTATATGCATTTTTATGTTAATTAAAATCAAATTTAATATATTATATTAAAATATGTATATAAAATGATTAGTGATTAATCACAATTCAATAATATATATATATATATATATGATTTGAACCTAATAAGTCAAAAAAAATGCAACTCCCATCTAGAATTTCACATAAAACTAATATAAACAAATATTACAAAAATTTAAATCTTATTTTTTTAGACTTTTGGGGGCGGGGGGTTGGGGGTGGGGGGTGGTGTTGGGTTTAAAGGGGTAAAAGGCATTACAAGTCTTGTGCCTTGAAAAGACTTCATTGATTGCAGAGGTTAGAAATGGTTTTCTTTGGTTGAAGACTGCAAGTGTTGCTTGAAGATTTCCTCGGGAATCACTCCTCCTCATAATGCCAACTCCACTCCATCGTCTTCCACACAACATAAAGATGAATGTTGGATACGCAATAAATACACCAAAATCTCATCCTGCTCAAGATTTTCTCATGTTCTATTTATAAAACATGAAAAAATCCTAATTCAAAATAGTTTACACATACTCTAGATCGCGTTTGATTTATATAAATTTTGTGAAATTCATCCATGAACATTCATATGAAGTTTAAAACTATTAAATTAGAATCATTAACAAGCAACGATCCTTGAAGACAACGTATGTAATTGAGTTTAGAATGGTAACTTAATCCAGTTTAATTGGACCAAAACAAATCTGATAATATTTGATTCTGTTTGGAATTCTTGATAGTTAGAATCAAATCTGCGCTTACCTGAAAAACATGACATATTCACGGGCAAGTTCGAGCAAAATTAGCAAATGCACACAAACACCCCTCATCTGTTTGTCTTCTAATAAAACAAGAAAACTCATCCATTTACAAGGCTAAGTGCACTCATTCATGCTTGCTTGCTCCTCCAATAATTACATACAAAGGACCTCTCTTAGTAATTCCAAAGTTACAAATTTTAGGGTCTCCTCAACGGTTTTGTTGCCCAAAAATAAACGGTCATCGAAACTGCCCATCCTCATGGAGAGAAAGACGGTAGCTTCTTAACTGAAAGCATCCAACTAAATAAATCAACTTGTCATCATTTGTCAGCATAGATCAAAGCCAAACCTTCAGAAGGAGTAAATAAACATTTCATTATCTTTGTAAAACTCATTGTAGTTGAGATGACTCCAGAAACAAGAAAGCCCAAACTCTCCATGCTTAGGTGACTTGAGATAACATAGATGCAAGTCCTTCAAATTCTTGTCAAACTTCTGCTTTATGGCAAACACCTGTCAATGTGTGGTGGATGTGAATGGTTTTGGTGAAAATTTTATGCATATCCATTCAAATCACATTACAAAGACGATGTATTATCTGTTTTGAAGAGGCATCACAAAGAAGTCCAGATAGAAAACATCAAGCCATCCAAGTTAATAGACAATTAAAGTCCAATATCCATGGAAAAAGAAAACCAGAATTGGACAATCCCATGCATTTGTGAGGGAAAAATGGTCAATCCTTGAAAGTTCTATGTTTTGGAATACACGATCATGATCTTTGAGCATGAAGAGAATTGTATTGATATCTTTGTTCTTACGTCAGTAGAATGGAAGATATCCTTTCTTCCTAAGATCATGATTATGGACAAATGCTGACAATTTAGTTTAACAATTCCAACTTTCCTTCTTAATTATGGATTATCAGTATTAGCACAGGACATTCTACAGTTGTCGCAATCATGATCATAGCCATTTAACAGTAAATTTTTACATTAACACACAGAAATCGACTCCATTTGACTTGAGCATTTAACACAATCTTTACTTAGGGCATTTGGCCGGGTGGTCAACCTGATTCCTTAAGCTCAAATCATTTATCAATTTTTTACCATGGTATTCTAAATTGCATCCTCAATGAAATAGAGAAAACTTCAAGAAAATCACCTGGGACATGTTGATTCTAGAAAGTTTACCCAGGATGCTCCCTTCATCTACCACTACATCGCACATGCTGGTTGTAAGACAAGCTCTGAAGTCCAAAGCACATTGCAGAACGCTTTCTATGATGTTGGCTATAGGTCGTGTTTCATCAGAAAGAAAACATCTGCAAAGTTTTACATGTCATTAACTCAGAACTACACTCGCGATATGGAAACTAATGGATGGATGTACATAAAAACATGAAAACCATAAAAATTGATATTACAATGCGAGCCAAGACCAAAAATAATAATAAATTTTGAGAATTTAATTTTTTACAGTGTATGACAAAAATAAAAGAACCAGATATACAAGTGTGAAACCAAAAAAGTATGCAAAGGTTTGTTACCTTTTTGCTCAAAGTTACCATCACTGTTTAGAAGATACATTGCCAAAAAAGAAAGAGAAAACATGAGAATGCCAAGGAGAATAAATATAACATATTTGTTTAGCTCCAACTCTCTAGATTCAACTGAAAAATGAATCTGCGAAATTTAATATTGCTTTTCTATAAACTTGCTCAATTAAGTCAACCAAATACATAATCTCTTTTCCTTTTCACATCTCATCCAAAATTCTAATTCACTATGCTATTGCTAACATTATTGCATTCTTTGGACTTACTGTTTATGTATCTCTCTTGGACCACTCCACTTAAATTTAACTGGTATTGGATTAGAATCGAACATGGTATTAAAAGCCAATTCTGAGCTCAGTTCTATCTTGCTTGAAGCCACGGAGTTCTATTCTTCTTGGAGTCCAGCTTCCTTTGTGGTTGCCAAGCTCGCATGGACTCAGGGAGGTAAAAGTGATCACGTAGATTACGGATGATGGATTCCGTGTGCTCATATAACTGTTGGATCACATCATCTGAAACCCGTTCCAGGCCTTTTGGAGTAAAAGGAGCTATAATTATTTGGCTGCCTAAATGCCACTAAATGTTCCCGCACTTCATTCTCAAATACATGAATATCATTATTTACGTTGGCTTATGACTGTACTTTAAGTTTTCAACATGTGAACACATACGCTAGAAAAATAATTAACCATAATGTGGCAGTACCCACCTCTATTTTTGAATGATATGAGCGGATGAATGGTGTAAGGAATATTTAATATCTATCAGCATTGGCAGCCACAAATATCATGAACATGTTTTCACACGAGGAGATAATGCTCAAACTTCAGAAACAAGAAGACCTGAACTTACATGTGCAGCAAACCCGTCAGATATTCCATGTGCACCAACTCCAGATCCATCATATCTTTGACCTTAAATATCACAAGCAAGTTAAAGACCAATGGAATGATAAACTATAGCATGCTTTGTATTATTTTCTTGTTGATAAGTGGATGCAATCAGATAACAGACAGATTACAAATCAATGCCAGTAATGGAGTTGTGTTGCTTGGTAAAAATTATTGTTTACGAAAGTTGTTTAATATCTTAATTTTCTTCTAAACTATAGTAATTATATGCTAGTAAATCTTTCCTATATTAGTAGTTGTAGTCTTGTATCAGGTCCTTTGTATTCAGTGTATACATGAGAAATAAGAATTGTGCTCTTCTTCAAATTTCAGATTGTAATATACAATTAACTCAGGATCGAGCATCAGTAGCTAAGAACAGGCATTCAACTACCAGTAGAGAGATGAAAAGCACCGCACACAAGCTTAGATAACGTAAACAAGCATACAGCAATCGCCACTATTCAATTGGCTTATAAGAATAGTGCGAAGCACAAGCAAGCTCAAACCTTGTACTTCAAGTTGTGCAGAAACCGACACCATGATATGTGAGACAATTGCGACTGCAAATATTGTTGTAAAGTAGAAACAAAATGATTGACCTGCTGCCTGTAATATGTTAGAGAAAATAAATTTAGTGAGAAGTGACTGTTTGCAAATATAAATTTCTTTCCTAGATGCATTCGCTCATTTAAAAACTGCAGCAATTAACTACACTGCAAACTATTGCTTTGCAGTTGCTGAAAGTTCAAAAATAACCCTCTACAGAGATTATGTTAAATCTGTAGAGCCTTTCAAAAATGCATCTGTAGATCTCACAGAACATTTAAAGTCAGACCATTCTCATGCCCCTCCTATAAGTGTTCAATCCCTTCAAAAACACGCAAAACGATGAGGAAGTGAAAGGAATAACATTCACATCAGGAAATGAAGAATTTTGCATACCTCATCTTTATCAGCAAATTAAGTTGACCCACTTCCCTTCCATTTGCTGCAGAACGACTAACATTACTAAGCTGCATCAAATTCTGTGAAAGAACCTACTTGTTAATGTTAAGAAGGAAAACCACTCCCATGGACTGGGGTTCAAAATATAACTTTCAGTGACTAACATCATAAGTTTATTAAAATTATTTGCAAGTTTTTGGATCCAATTATCTCTGAAAATATCAATTCAAGACGTATCTTAGATCAATTTAGAAAAGAAGGAAGCAGATGTAAGTTTCAAAGAATTTTCAAGCAACAAAACAAAGCTATATGATTGCATGAAAAGATGCAATCAAGCAAGAGATGATGCTGACCTGGAAATGAGAGATTTAGGTGACCGCGAGATAATAAGCACAAATAACCAAGACATGCTAAACATGGTATTGCAATTATTTCAATACAATCGAATTACGACAGATTAAAGCTACGAAACCATTCAATCCAGATAAATACATCACAATTACTTGGGAAAAAAAATTGATGCAGTGGTCAAATAACTTTGGTGCTCCATTAGACTTGGTTATAGAAAGCGATCCGCTTGCCTTAAGTAACTGTTCAATGGCAATTTATGCATGGGTTTGCTTGCTTTTAACAACCATCTAAAATTTTACGTGTCTCATAAAGATTAATTTCTGCACCAGTTTGTCTACCACATTCAGAAACAAAATGAAAAGCAGAAATATTCACACACAATAGAAAGACAAAGCACATGCGCAGCCCATGCACGCACGAAGCTTTATAACAAAGAAATAGATCAATACCTTCAATAAGCGCCAGATATCGCACAAAGCAAAAACAGCTAGCTTCACTTGTATCAAAAAACTGAATATATTGGAATAAATTCGCAATGCACCGGGAGTCAAAATAATCTTGACTGGCCAATCCACACGATAACCCAAGCCCAAAAAATCAAATGAATGGACCCCTGATAAAGAAAAGCTCAATGTCAGTAAAGAATCATGATATATTGATATATAAATGAAATATAAAAATAAAACAAAGAGATGTTTAATGGGATCAAAAATAGAAATAGGAAAGAAAAAGATCATCACGGAAGGTGGCAAAAGCTTAAAACATATTCATAAGTTCTCAATGGACTGGGAGTCGAGATAATCTTGAGTGGTCAATCCACACGATAACCCAAACCCAAAAAATTGAAAGCATGGACCTCTGACAACGTTGGCAAGCTCAAAGTTAGTAAAGGATCAAAAACAGAAACAAAGAGAACAGTTATCATGGCAGGCTTTACAGGACTATTCAATTATTATAACATAGAAAAGATGACAGTGAAGATGAAAAATAATAATATTTTAGTGAAATAATAAATTTTTTAGCACAAAAAAAATTAATATTTAAACCCAGTAAATTCAACATTGCAATTGTCAGAAGTAGTTCATTGAAAACAGTTGGAAGTGAAATTCAAAACTTGGCAAGTTTCAGGAACTTCAAAAGCTTTCAATCAATTTGATGGTCCTAGACATCTTAGACACAGAAGAAAGAAGTTCATATGTTAATAAATCAAAGCAAATTAGCACATGCCACATGGAAAGTTGATATGGTATCAATTAAAATAAGTCTTGAATAAACAAGGAAACACATCAAAACTAGAAGTAACCAAGACAATGTTGCTTTGCCCCTCTAGGAAAGGTGAACAATGTCTCTAGTCAAGCACAAAATTCAGCATTCCAATTGCACCTCTCTTAACCTTGAAATTTCCAGCTTGGCCAACCTCTAATAACTATGCTTAAAGGCATGGAACATCAAGGAAAATAAATTCACCAATTGCAGATGTTGCAAGAGGCATTATGGCATTCTCTTTTATGAAGACATACAACCGATCTTTATTAGGATCAGTTTCACACGAAGACCTTTGAACTGACAACTCAAGGAACCCTTGAATTTCTGAAACTCTTTGATCTGCCACGGTTGCACCCCACTTCTGTAATTCAAGTGAAAGAGAAAAAAGATTTAGAAAGAGAGTTATGATGTTTCAAATGAAAGAATTCTAAAATGCGGATCCAAAGGAAATATTCCAAAATGATCATACAGACGTACATGACACCAAAGAGACATGATAAATATATCAGCCCAATCTGCTAATTCCATAAGATAGTATCGCCGCAGTGCCAAAAAATGCTCATGCAAATCGAACCCTTCAAGAAGCTTGATCGCTAACTTACTCACATAATTGTACCTAACGCTGTTAAGGGCATACATACTTGGCAAATCACAGTTAATTAGCAAACCACTATATTAGGCATGAAAATTTGAGAAAATTTTGTCACCAGGACATGAAATAGCGAATAGAAGAATGAGTGCAAAAACCAACAATCTCATTGTCAGAAGCATGATATAATTTCAAAAGATTAGCAAACCCTATTTCATAAAATTTCTCATAGCTGTTCAAGAGTAATATTTGCATTGCTTGGGAATGAGAATCATAAAAAGCATAGGAAGTTAATAGGTAAACTAACTAGAATGGCCTAGGTTATTTTGGTAAAAGGTGGTCCATCAACAGAATGGCAACATCATCACAAGCCATGGACTCTAATACTAGAACATCATCAATTCCACACGAAGCTTTTGAGAATTGAATCCTGGATACTCTTTCAATTAACAGAATGTCCCGATCCCTATTTGGACAACCAAAGAGTAGGGACAGATCATCCAAAGGGATCTTTGACTCCTAAAATCATTGCCAAAGACAAACATCAAGATAGAGGCTTTTGTCACTTCAACAGAACTACAAAACTAAATTAAATACTGAAAAGAAGTTCAAAAATAAATAAACATGTGGCCACATACTCATGCTCATCAAAATATCACAGATGAAACTTCTTTGGACTAGATGAAAACCTCCAACTCCAGTCAGATAGATAAACAATGGCCATATATTTTTTAACACATTTTGTAAAAATAGGACATTAAGCAAACTAGGACAAAAAAAAGAAAAGAGAAGATACAAATGATTCAGTTTTGAACTTCTACAAATAAATCAATATTTATTATTATAGCTATAAAACTATTCCTACATCTCACTTAATAGCTTAAACTTTTGAATCAAAATGATTTTTTCAACATGATATCAAAATCTTTATGACCAAAAGGTCTAGAGTTCAATCCATGGAAACTTTATTTGTTAAGTAATAATTTTAGCACAACATAAATATGAGTCTATGCCTATTCACGCTTCAAACCTAATGGGTACTTACATGTAGGGGTATATTAAGAATATAAAACTATTTTCAAGCATCACCTAATAACTTAAGCTTTCAAGTTGAACAATTTTTTAACATTAATCAATAAAAAATGTTTATACTATTAACAAAATGTTCATGAATAAATATTTATCAATGAAAAAATGTTTATTATTTGTTTGTATTTGGCTAATTTATTTTGGTTAGCATAAAAACTTAATCTAAGAGAAAGTTGGGTCAAACTTATAACAATGATAACAACATGGGTTGACACTCATTTTGCATGAAATCAATTGACTCGTGCTAAATATCAATCTACTTCACTAATATACTATAAATTTCTCATATATTTTCTATGTAAGATTATCCAACATTTTCCCTCAAGTACAATTAATCTAGATTAATTGTTACTTGCAAAACATGAGCCTTCATCAAGAAGCTCATCAAACATCTAACTCTAGGCCCTAGATCCACAAACAAGTCTAGACTCCAAGCTAACCCAATTTCAAATCTTTGCACACAAACAGGATCAGTACATATCTTGTACAAAACAAATTGACTTACACTAAATGTCAATTTACTCTACTTATATATCATTAAAAATTCTCACATAGTTCAATCAACCAAGTTGAAAACCAAAATCCAAGAAATCCTATAAAACATTGACCAAACCAAAGAATAGATTAGCACCAAATAACTAAATCTTGTCAGTTCAATTCAAATATTAAGTTATACCCTAAATAATGCTCAATCCTAGATGCAATTACTGCAGATGCTTCTATACACAAATTAAATCATTTGCATGAATAGATGGTCGCAGTCGCATACAATGACTTTTTAATCTAAAGAGAAATAAAACTCAAAAGGATACTGGAGCAATATTTCTTGAAGCACACATTTATCAATAATGAAATCAAGTGGAATCTCGAATATGGCTGACAGACTGTCTTTGTGCTCTTCAACACGTTCCTTGTCAGCAAAACCAAACTTACCAAGAAGACTCTCCCAAGTCTTCCCTCCGCAAACATCTGAGGAAATAATAGCTTCTCGGCCTTGTTTCTTTATGCTCAAGGGCCAGCAAGGGTGAGCCGTTTTGGAACTATTGACCAAGACATAAGCATCATCATTGTCTTGTTTACATTTCTTGTGACTCTTATGAGCAGTATTGGAACTATCTCCATCATTGACCAATTCATGTCTTAAATTGGCTGCTAAGTTCTCCACATATACTCTGCACGGATTTTCTACCATTGAAAAGTCAAAGCAGGGTAATGATCGTCCATAAGCTGAGTTCTTTCCAGATTCAGTCTTTGGATTGAAGAACATGTTTTTCCTCAACATTGGATTTCTATGAAGAAATTTGCTGCTGTTATCATTCCCTTGATGTAATGTAAATGGATTTGCATTGGAGGAACCATTTTCAAAATGATCCTTACCTGAGGTTTGTGTTGGTTCCTGTTTATTTATGGATGCCATGCCTGCACCGTTCACTGCTAAAGCTGTATTATACAGAGGTCCCGAGTAAAACGTACTCCTTCCATTATCATAAAAAGGAGAACTTAAAACACCAAGTTGCCAGCTCTTATCACTTAACCGATCAGTACATGACAAGTTTGAATCCCCCAAACGAGGAAGCACAAACGTTTCACTTGGAGAAACTTTCTTACAATAAGACTCTGAAAAGTGGCCAAGATCATTCTTTGGACAGTTTCCACGTAAATTGACATCCATGTGATATAAGCTTTCATTTTGTGTAGATTTTTGCAACGTATTAGTGATTGGGCTACTAAAGGAAAACCTTAAGGAAGAAAAATACTTTTGGTCATGTCCATCCAAACTATTGGGATTCTCAGTCAATGGCATTGCCTCATTTTGCTCTTCGGAATCACTCAAAGATGAACATTCAGATAACTCACATGCCTCATACAATTCATCTCCTGTGCTTAAGCAATTTGAATCTGCATTATCAGTAGCCCTGAAAACATATAAATCCAATAATAAGCCAAATTGTAGCATATTTTAACCAAAAATTGAAAGAAAAATATAATTTTCCAAAATAAGTTGGTCAATCTAGGTTTCTATATTGCAATATTTGATCACAAGGATTGAGTTAATCCAGATCCTAAATTTTGAAATTTGAATCTAACATTGAACTGATAGAAAAACTATTGTTTCAAAGATAAAATTTACGCTCATGTAAAATTTATTCTCACAAATGGACATATAGATAAAGATTGAACGAAAGCAGTGTGACTGGATCAACAAGAAATCAAACAAATCAAATTAGTTTGGGTCTAACCATTAGTATAATTTTAATCAAGTGAACAGATTTGCCCTTTCTATTATGGAAATTCTGAATTTTTAAAGAATTTGATGTGCGATACTACACTTTTCAGAGATCCCCTGAAGTGCAAATGCATTTGACAACCACAAATAGAACAGACTAAAGGCTAAACATAAGCCATGGGCCTTAATTCAAACAAATGTTGGTGGATACAATCGGCAAGCTAGCTTTGATACCATGATAATTGAGAGAAGTATAAATGTGTGAACTGTAAATCAAACAATTCAAATTAGTTTGGGTCTATCCATTTGCATCGAGTAATGTTAATGTATTTTCCATTTATATTATGAACTTCATGTCATTCTTTTAAAAATTTGATTTTGGATTTTCCACATCCTTCAACAAGTCCCAAGTTACAATTGTTTCCAATGTAATTGGGCCTTCCAAAATGCCAAATCAACAACCTATACCAGGTTTGATTGACTCAGTACCCTTTCCATGATTAGATTAGTGTTAAAACTAATAGTTCAATTCTGTACAACCATAGCTATAAAATCAAACTAGATGGAACAACCTTTGTAGTATTACCCCCTCCTATGACATTGACAAGTCTCACATCTTTAAATATTATCTTGATGCTGGCAAGGTTTGAGCGAAATTTGGGCAAACACATAAAAACACATAAGAAAGCAAAGTGGGAAAGAGATTACAGATATGAGTTCCACTTGTCGGATGGTAAAGATATGTCCAAGCCATCAACCAAAGCAAATGATATTTCATTGTTTGATCCTCCTCCAATGACGTCTAAGTAGATAGGTAAAGCATCATCTGGAACTACCTGAAAAATGAGAACCTTCAAGCAAGAGATGTAAAAACTATTTGATAACCAAGTAATCTCTCTATAGAAAGAACATCACAAAAGCAGCTTTGTCTGACAATCGATTATTAATTATGAAATAAATTTTACAAGTTTGAAACACATCTGACTCTGACCCATACTACAAAGACAAAAAGGTAAGAGCATCAAAAAGATTGTGCCAAACTAGGAGGCCTTGAATGTCTGAGCAATCCCAAAAGTGCAGAAATGCTGAATCCTGAGTGACCCTTCCAGGAAATAACTGTCTTGAGATGCAAGGTAACACAGGGAAGTCTAGGTGAGAAAATGAGGAAAATAAATGCTGACATGTGTTGATCAATTAGTGAGACCGTAGAACTTCTTGTTCTAACGAGAGATAAAGCACAAAAAGCTAAGTGACCAGCTTCATTGTACTTATAATAATCAATAAAACATTTATATTTTACATGATTATCCATTTCTTTAAAATCTTATCCAGAATGCCATGTTCAGCACCATTTTACCTGGAAAACTGTAATAACTAACAATTTACACTTATCAAGTATACCAGAACCTAAGGCACGTAAAAAGAACCTGAATGGCAGCATTCATTACCTGTTGATACCTAAATTCCAGCTTCGTTAACAGATTTCCAAGCTTCTCCAACATATTTTTGTAGTAAGTATTTCTTGCTGTTATCATAGCTTCCAAATTTCCTTTGCTGAAGATCAGGGAAGAAGCATGAAACAAATGTTCACTTGCATACCCTCTGAAACTGGGAAGATAATCATCGTAAGTATCTTCACCAAGGCCAGAAAAATTGCACAATTCAAGCAACTTCATCAATACTTGAAGCTGCTGACCAGCCCTAACAATTGGAATCAAAAAGTCCTTCAGAAAACATGGTACAGCTACTCCACTCTGTCACCAGACCAAGTTTTGAGAGTCAATACTAACTAGAGATAAAATAGTAAGCTACATGTAAAGCTTCAACTGCACTTCAAATAACATTACCCTAATGCTAGCCAATGGGAAGTCAAAGGGGATGCCAGCTTTACAAAGCAAATGAGGTTGTAGACCATCTCCACATTCTATAACAAACTCCTTATATGGATCGCTAGTCTCAGCGCTAAATATCCATGATCTTATAAATCCACAATATGGTTCACAAGAGCGAAGAAAAAGAAACTTGAGCATAGTACAGTGAGCAGGATCAGCAACCTACAGCAATATAATTGTTATGAGTGTTTCAAATAGTTCTAAAAATATGGCGGGGGCAAGCAATTCTACCAATGATTGTTTTGTGCATCGTAAGAAAATGAAAGAAAAAAAGATTGTGCACATTTTTAAGCAGACCTGCAATTCTGTATATATATACGTAAGAAGATCCCCTCCTCTATAGAAGTTACAAAATTCCAATACGGCTTTAGCAGTTAACTCCTCGAGAGAAGACATCGAGAAACAGAGTGATATATTGTATAAGTTGCACAAATTTCCAAGAGCTTCAATCTGAGACCTCAATTCCTTTGTATGCAAATACACTTCTAAAAGTGTAACATTGGAATGAACGATGCTCGTGAGGCATGTTTCCTCATAACACTCAACATCAACTTTTGATGACTTCCTCAACGTCGCCGATGCACAAATTGTATTTAAAGCACTTACATATCCTTCTAAAATCTTCCCTAAAGCAACACCAAATGCCTGATTAACTAGACTGTAAGATGAATGCTCTTCCTCTTGTTTGTCACCGTCATTTTGAAATTGATCGATACCCATATACACAAAATTATCTACAAATTTATGGAGAAGGAAAACCAGAGAACCGAAGCAGCCGATAGAGTTGAGAATCTTTCCTAACGCATGAGTACTCAAAGATCTCTTCCATACATTAGGAATGCGATGGTGGGTCCTATCAGCTGGGTCGGAACAAAATGTAGCAGAAAGCTTTTGAATACTAATAAGAGCTGATTCCCCACCTTGCAAAGCATTTAATGCTAAGCTCACTAAACTTTCCTCCTGAGACCGAAAACAAGATGCAAAAGAAATAGGAAAAAAAGGTAAATCATTTGCTAGAACCGGATTCAATTTTATAATTCTTACAATATCATATTACTTGCAGCTGAATTTCAATAGGATTTCCGCAGTGTTTTCCACTTAAATTTGTTTATTCAACAAAAAAATCATGTCATACAGCTCATTGATCGATTCAATTCAAATGTTGAAGGAATTCAATTCTTACAACCATAAACATTTCAACCTAATTATAAAAAAAAAAAAAAGGCAAATAGATTCGGTTCACTTCTCGCATTCTTCACACTTTCCAAACAGATTACAAGCAGCCATTACAATTGTTAATTAAAGAAGATTAAAAAGAAAAACAAAGAAGGAACACTTACAGAGAGAGAGGATAAAGGAGTGTTCGGAA
Organism: Dalechampia spathulata; assembly: GCA_948192965.1. Classification (NCBI taxonomy): domain Eukaryota; kingdom Viridiplantae; phylum Streptophyta; class Magnoliopsida; order Malpighiales; family Euphorbiaceae; genus Dalechampia; species Dalechampia spathulata. The sequence continues at coordinate 23,496 of CANYBF010516198.1, forward strand.
AAGAGGAATTAGGAGGAGGAAAAGAGGAGGAGAGAGAAGAAGAGACATTTTGAGAAGGAATTGATTCCCAAGTAGCAGAAGGAAGACATGGATCTTCGACTTTAAGCTTCTCTAACAAAGAAAAGAATGCCGTGTCCACTGCCATTCTCACTTTCTCTCAATCTCCTCCGCCCTAACTCACTTCGTGCTACTGCTAGGCTGCCATTTTCCGCTTCTTCAGTTTGAATATGGTTGAATATATATCAGCAAAATGCTTCTGTAATTTTACTTTCTTCCTGCAAACATGAGGAGAGACAACTGCAACTGTACTTACAGCGAACATAATTGCTAATGAGCCATTATCCGGCGTCGTTCCGAACCAAATTCATTTAAATTACAACCATTACGTTTGCGTTTTCAATCCCAGCCATTGATAATAAAACCTGCAACCAAATTGGAATAATTAAATCATAATTTAAAAATAAAAAAGTAAAATTATAGAATTAAAGTAATAATCAATCAGGGAGTAGAGTTTAGGTAATTGAAATGATATATCTTAACAAAATCAATAATGACATTAAGGACCACTTAATAAGAACACTGAATAATTGAAATGGTGATTGAAGATAGAAAGATGATGGATTGGTAGAATAATGATGAATTTTCATTAAAATTTAACACAAATAATAATCATTAATTTTTTTATATTTTAAATTTTAGCAACAAAATTTATTGTCACTTCAGCAAATAATCACTCTTTTATTCTCCTCCACCAACTATCACAAAGTTAATCCATTATTTAATATGTTGAAATTTTCAGTAACATATATATATATATATATATATATATATATATATATATATAT
>CANYBF010516330.1:0-13326 GCA_948192965.1 Dalechampia spathulata
AATAATGATGAGATATAAGATGGTATTAATGATGACGGGTTATCGAATGAATATTCAGAGAATATACCGTAAAGCATGATGACATAACTGCGTGTTATATGAATATCTGACATACGTAAATATGTACTTTGGTATCTATCTTTTATGTATGATACGGATGTCGCAGGTTCACATATGATATGATATATATATGGTGTGGTATGTTATATTGCATATAATGAGGAGATGATATAGTTTCTTTAAGAAGGGTTTACGTTCTAAGTATAATCCATTAGTGGATACACGAGGGGATGTAAGTATGTTACAGGTAACGCCCGTTTATGGTATGATTAGCAGGTTTGGCTTGTTTCATTTATCCATCTTTGTTGTTATTATTGTATATTAAGATTGTAGCACCACTGAGTAATATACTCAGTGTTCATCATTTAATGGACGCAGGTTAGCAGCTGAATAAAGAGTGCGGATCCCGAGGTAGCCATTCAGCAGGGATCAACAAGGCAGGGACTTAGAATAGTTGTAATTGTATTTATTCATTTATCTTTTGAGTAAGCAGTAATGTAATATGCATGTATGCCATGGCATGCTCTGAATCTTATTCCGCCTGCTTATCATTGCCTGTTAATATCACGTGCATGATTAATTCAGATGATGGTTTATCCCTTGTAGGATAGTTACTGATTTTCTTTTAGAAAATCATTAGTTATTCTACGGCAGCATGTCATTCCTGGTCGGGGTGTGACAACGACCGTACGTGAGCTTGCAGGAAAATGGTTTGTCATGAAACTTGTTTTAGTACGGGCGAACCAAGTGATGATACGACCATACCACATTTCCCTCTTATTTTCTAACGGTAAAATTTAAATCCGTACGGGCGTACATGTCTGGTACAGCCGTACGAGACTTAATTAAAAGGTTTTAAACCCTTTCAAACGACTATTTTTATATAGAACTTTTGTATCTTTGAATCTAACAGCTATTTTCTGCAGAGCCTTTCATTCCTTTAAGCTGTTATTGTCTATTGCAAGTAAGTTAACTTGTATTTGTGTATTAAGCTATTAAATACTTTCTTTCATTATATTCCCACAACCTAAGTATTAGGTTTTGTATTTGTGGGATTTGTGTGTGATTAATCCTTGGGGATTAAGTTGTATTTGAGAGCTTGTGAGGATAATTCTTGTAAAGGTTTGAGTGTGAGCTTAAAAACACTAGGGTTATTGGATTCATTTATGGAATCCATTATATAAATTGATTGAGAATTAGTGGAACCTTAAGTTGAGACTTAGGAGAAAGTGGACGTAGGCAAGTGTTTGGCCGAACCACTATAAATTGCATTTGTTACCTTCCGTAAGAGGATTTTCATTTGGTATCAAAGCATTTGGTACTCATTACAGAGAAGAAGTAACATTCTTGAGCTAAAGATCCTATGGAAATAAGTGAGAGTCAATCATTTACAAGATCCCCATACTTTGATGGAACGGATTATCCGTATTAGAAGCACCGAATGGAAGTTTTCTTGGACAGCGATGGAATTGAGTTGTACGACTTAATGGTGAAAGAGTACTTACCTCCAATAATCACAATTGATGGCATTGTTTCTCTTAGGGTAGGGACGATTGGACAACAGAAGAATTGAATGTAAACTTCCGGAATAAAAAGGCAATGAACATACTATATTGTGCCATAAGTCGTGAAGAATTTGGTCGAGTATCACATTGTGTCATGGCAAGGCAAGTATGGACTGCATTGGAGACTCACCACGAAGGAACCAATCAAGTTTGAAATAAGAAGATTCAATTGCTGATATATCAATATGAGTTGTTTAAAATGAAGGTAGATGAGTCAATTTCTGAAATGTACAATAGACTCATGGTGATCATAAATGACCTAATGAAGCTTGGCAAGATGTATTAAAAGGAAGATATCAACAACAAAATCTTACAAGTGCTGCCTAAGAAACATTGGGAGGCTAGAGTAACATCCATCAAAGAAGTGAATGACTTATCGATATTATCAACTGATGTACTTCTTGGGAAGCTTCTTACACATGAGATTACCCTTAAGCAAGGGGTAGAAGAAGATAAGCGGAGAGGAATCGCACTCAAAGCTTCAAAAGAAGAAGATACCTTTTCCACAAGCAAAGAGGACCTTGAAGATGAAGTAGCTCTCCTTTCCAAACGTGTGAAGAAATTTTTTTATAAAGAAGAAGAAGTTTAAAAAGGATGGTAAAAAGCCATTTGAGCAAAGAATGGACTTTAACCGAAGGGATCATCAACAGAGGAATCAAACTGTCTGTTATCAGTGCAACAAACCTGGACACATGAGGAATGAATGTCCTCGCCTCAACAAACCATCCAAGCCTTTCAAAAAGAAGGCATTGAAGGCTACTTGAGATGATGATAGTGAATCAAATGAGGAGATATTTGATGATGAAGGAGCAACCAATCTTTGGTTTATGGCATTCCTAGATGATGATGAAAAGGATGAGGTAACTACATCATCTCAATCTTATTATAGTAATGATGAGCTTAATGATGATGATGATTGTAGTGCATTAGAAGCATTATTGGAAAAATATGAACTTTTGGTTAAGAAGTATAAATCACTTAAGAATAAGCATGCACACACAACTGAGGATAAAAATGTTTTACAAAATGAATTTGATTCTTGTAAAATAAAACTTGAGAGTTTTGAAAAAGAAAACAAGGTTTTGAAAGATGAAAATGATAAGCTTTCAAAGGAAAAGGATTTGTTGAAAGACAATTTATCTAGGTTTGAACAAGGTGAGGTCAAGATAAATACCATTTTAAAACACCAAAAACTTAATGGTAATAAAGAGGGTCTTAGATTTAATCAAGATTCATCCTACACTTTTAAGGGTACAGTTTTTGTTAAAGCCTCCATCTCACAATAAAATCCAAATGATTTGAAAAAGAAACATATTCATCTTAAAACTCATAGAGCATATAAGCATGTCAATAAGGTGCATCGTTGTTCATGTTCTTGTTCACACAATCATAATCATTCACATGCATCTAAGAAGAAATATGTGCACAATCATTCTAGGTTTAGAAATGTTGTATGTCATTATTGCAATAAAAAGGGGCATGCAACCAATAGATGCTTTATTAGAAAGATGCATTGGAATGATAATGTAGATGCTTCTAACCCCCAAGGATCCAAGTACATTTGGATACCAAAAAGGAAGTAAATATATTTATTTTGACAAGTATGCTTGAGATCCAAGATTAATGAGAATAAGTGGTACCTCAATAGTGGATGCTCAAGGCATATGACTTGGAATGCAAGTCTTTTCTCCTATCTTGAGGAATATTCCAAAGGTGATGTCACCTTTGGAGACAATACTAAAGGTAAAGTCGTTGGAATTAGTAAGGTCGATAAGGATTCCAATTTTTCTATTAATAAAGTTTTATTGGTAGAAGGATTGAAACACAACTTGCTTAGCATTAGTCAATTATATGATAATGGCTTTAAGGTTATGTTTGATCCTAAAGGTTGTTATGTGTATAGCATTAGTGATAATAAGCTAGTCTTTCAAGGAGAAAGAATAGAAAACATTTACATGATTGATTTAGATTCTATTCCTAACAAGAATGTGAAGTGTCTTGTTTCCATAAGTGAAGATTCATGGCTTTAGCATAGAAGGCTTAGACATGCTAGCTTCGAAAGCCTTGGAGATCTCGGGAAGAACGAGCATGTGGTAAGACTTTCAAAGATCAAATTTGCTAAGGATAAGGTATGTGAAGCATGCCAAATGGGAAAACAAGTAAAATCTTCATTTAAGGCTAAAAATAAACTAACTTCTACCAAACCTCTTAAATCTTCATTATGCACTTGTTATTGTTAATGATTACTGTAGGTTTACTTGGGTTTCATTCTTAGCTCATAAAGATGATGCATTTGATGCTTTTTAAACTGTTACTAAACGAATGTAAAATGAAAAGTGTTACTACATTTCTTTTATTAGAAGTGATCATAGAAAAGAATTTCAAAATGAAAGTTTTTAATCTTTTTGTGAATCACTTGGTATTCACCATAACTTTTCATCTTCTAGAACTCCTCAACAAAATTGGGTAGTTAAAAGGAAAAACCAGACTCTTTGTGACATAGCATGTACTATATTTAATGAGTACCAATTACCTTCATACTTTTAGGCCGAAGCGGTCAATACTGATTGTTATATCACCAATCGAGTTCATTTGAGACCAATTTTAAATAAAACTCCTTATGAGCTATGGAATGGTAAAAAACCAAGAATTTCATACTTTAGAGTATTTGGTTGCAAGTGCTATATTTTAAATACCAATGATAATCTTGGAAAATTTGATTTCAAAACGGATGAAGGCATTTTCTTATGATATGTAACTTCTAGCAAATCATATAGGGTATTTAATAAATGTTCTTTGGTTGTTGAGGAATCAATACATGTTTTTTTTTATGAAATTAACTCCTTTGGTCCAAGAAAGGATAATGTTGATGATGATGTAAGAATTCTAATGGAACAAGGAAATGAGAAAGAACATCAACAAGAAGTTGTTCCCAAAGATGCTGAAAAGGAAGAAATGGATGATCTTCCTCCTCACCTATGTCACACCTGCATGTGTCCTTATGTATACGTATGTACATATATATGCTTGTGTATTTACATGTTTATATGTTAGATGATTGGAATGTGATGTTGCTCCCTAATTGTAAATGTCTGTGTGAATGCATGCGTATGAATAATGATGATGTTGAGTACAATGATTGGGTGAAGTGGTATTTTATCTTTAGACATTGTATTATGTTAATAGGACAGGATGAGAGGGTGTTGCCGCCTTATTGAGGTATCTCTGTAGTATAAGGGGCAAACACCGAGTTTAGCATATGGTGAGTGAGATTTTAGAAGTGGTTGTGCTTGTATAGTGAGCTGGATAGGTTGGGAATGAGCTTAGGAAGAGTGGAAAAAGGAGGATTGAGAGTGGTACAGGCGTACGGGTCACCGTACGGGCGTACCAAAATAGGGGAGTTGAGGGAGTTAGGCTCTTGGAGACTGTACGGGCGTACCTGAGGGTGGTTTAGCCGTACGCATACTCGCAGGAACTTGGGTTTGTCAAGTAAGTTGTGGACGTATGGGCATACTAAATGTGGTACGGGCGTACCGTCCCTCACAGGAAAATGTGCTTGTCAGGAGTTTTAGTTTGGTATGGACATACCAGGATCCGTACGGCCGTACGCAACTTAAGTTTGGCTGGTCAAAGGATAAGTATTAAGCCTTTTCTTAGTTTTCTACCACGTTCTTCTTTCTTAAACCCTTCTAAACCTTGGAGTTAGCATTCCTAAGCCTAGGAAGAGTGCTAGAGCTCAAAGTTGATGATAACAGATGATTCTAACGAGATCACGAGATTATACTAGAAGTCTTCCTACTATAGGTTTGTGATAGGAGTGTTGTTTATGCTAGTTGTATGTTGGTTTAGCTTATTTCTAGTCTTGAGACCAAAGGAAGGTCTAGAAAGGATGTTTTGGGAATGATATGTTATTGTTTAATATATGTTATCATTTATCGATGATGAAATGAAGAAGGTTTATGAATTACACATTCATAAGCACTTGTATGGCATGCATGGAGCTAAGGAAGGAAAAGGACAGAGAGTGATAAGAGCAGAGCTATAAGCTCTGGGCATACTAGGTCAAATAATAATGGGATTCCTAATGGAATCATATAGATTAATACCCTCCCTAAGGGGAGATGAGTCTCGAGACCTATAGTAGGGAACAGGTGCTTAGTACCATATGTTTATATGCCCTCCTTCGGGAGACAAGTACCGATACCTATAGGGACCCAGTATGTGCGAAAGGAATGTGCACAATCACAGGAAAACAAGAGTGAATGAGTGGAATGAGGATGAGGAAGACTGCAAGGCATGGTTACATTCGCATTGAATGTGTTGATTGATTGCAATGTTTTATATATAAGGGTTATAACGGTTTGTTATGTATTTACATCTGTGTTATGATTTATATTTGCCTAGCACCATTGAGTTTTATACTTAGTGTTTATCATTTGATGAACGTAGGTTCAGAGCCTTCGGGGGAGCGGTCAAAGAAGCATTGATAGAGGTCGTCAGTAGAGAAGGCTATTCTTGAAGTGGCATACTCTGAGTCATTTTTATTAGGGTAGTTCTGTTGATCCTAGTGGCAGTAGTCTACTCTGTATTTTATGGTGTACCTGTATATGAATGAATGATTGTCTATCCAAGGTACGATGTGTGTTATATAAGTATGCCATGCTGTTACTTTCTTTCACCACTTAATACAGGGATGTGTACCCATACAAACCTTAATAGATCATAGAGACGATGCATCCCTTGTGGTGTGAGTAACGGTTTTCCTTGGGGGAGGATCGATACTTATACTATGGGAGCATGTTACCCTAAGTATGGGCTGGGTGTGACATGTTTTAAGTGGTATCAGAGCTATGGTTTGCTCGCTATGTATTTTTTCTGTCAGTTTGGACTACTGCCAATGATTAACAAGCTGCACTTGGGGAGTTGCCAGTCTTTACCGCTGCTGACTATTATAAGTTATGTTATTGTGTTACAGATTAGGTTCTATGACCGATCGGGCTATTATAGTGGGTGAAGAAGGAGGGGATAACTTTAATCCCCAGGAGAGCACGTCAGGTACAGGGGACAGAGTTGAGAGACAGCCAAGACAGGAGGAACAGGGGGGACCCAGTGAGAGGGAACCTGGGGTTGACAGGGCCGATGCTTCAACAGTTGATCTGGTAGTAGCTCAGTTTGCTCAGTTTCTCCAGTATCTACGGGCATAGGGTCAGACTTTACCTGTTACTCTAGTGCCACCCCTGCCAGAACTAAGAGAGGAGTACAGGTTAGATTTTATGAGGTTGAGGTCATATGGGGCTACTGATTTTGTTGGCACAACGGATCCATATGAATCTAAGATGTGGTTAGAGAAGACACAAAGAGTTCTACGCCAGCTGAAGTGCTCCGAGGCGGCTAGGTTTGAGTATATCATTTCCCTGTTACAGGAGGATGCCTATGAATGGTGGAAGGCTATTCCGCAGGGCATGGTAGACCCTCCGATACTGACATGGGATGACTTTCAGAGGGAATTCCATTAGAAATATATGCCTACAGCATAGACGGATCAGAACCTGAATGAGTTCCTCAACTTGAGACAGAGGGATATGTCGATTGCAGATTATGAGAGGGAGTTCACCCGGTTAGCCTATTATACGACCAACATTTTGACTTCGGGTCGTGGAAGATGTAAGAGATTTGACCAGGGTTTAAATTTCCAGATCTAAGCATTAGTTTAGGCTTTTAACTACACAAATTTCTCGACATTGATGGCTAATACCTTGAACCAAGAGCGGATGATACAAGAGGAGAATACCCGTTCTGAGTTACTGAGAAGACCATTCAGAGGCTCAAGTTCTTCAATGGGATATCAGAAGAGGGGCAAGTTCAGAGGCTCCTTTATCCTACGATCAGGAGATGTTAGACCATTGCTACCTCGGCATGCACAGAGTGGGCGATCTTCATTGCATAGTGGTAGTTCAGGTACAGGACTAGGTTCATACCGTACTTGTGGCCGAGCACATCATGGGGCTTGTTGGATGGGTACCGACTTGTGTTATCATTACGGTAGAGCCGGTCATTATGCTAGAGAGTGTTCCTCATGATATGATACGCCTATGCACATCGTGCCAGAAGGGAAATCTTATCAGTAGGTTCCGATAGCTTGACCTAGTACCGGGAGTTTCCAGGGTTCTGAGAGAGGTAGAGGCAGAGGGAGAAGTCATGATGGAGGAGGCCATGGCACCAATCATGGGTCCGTGAATCAGATTGTTGGGCCTCCAGCTTGAGTGTATAACTTGGTGCAACGGGATGATCAGCGTGTCTCAGATGTAGTGGTTGGTAATGTTCTTATCTCTGGTCATGATGTGTTGGTTTTATTTGATCCCGGATCTTCACATTCTTATATTAATGTGGGATTTTCTCGACTACTTACTATGCCATGTGAGGGATTATGCTATGAGATATTGGTATCGAGTCCTTTAGGAAGGGATGTAGTAGTCGATAGGGTGTATAGACAGTGTCCTTTATGTCTGCATGATCTGTGTTTCCTATCGGATTTGGTAAAGATGCTGTTTCGTGAGTATGACATTATTTTGGGTATGGATTGGTTAGCCAAGTATAGAACAGTGATGGATTACCATCAAAAGATCGTGACTCTGCAACATCCAGAGCAAGGTATGATCGTAATTCGAGGTAATGTGTCATCAGTAACTGCAAGAGTAATTTCAGCGGTGGTAGCTCAGAGATTATTACAATAAGGTTGTGATGTAGTGTTAGCACACGTAACAGTTATAAGATAAAGGGAGGTATAAATAGCAGATATCCCAACGGTATGTGACTTTCCAGAAGTATTTCCAGAAGAATTGCCAGAGTTACCGCCAGAAAGAGAGGTGGAATTCAAGATAAAGGTGTTACCGGGTACCAAGCCGATCTCTATGACACCGTACCATATGGCTTCACTAGAATTGAAGGAATTAAAGATACAGTTACAAGAATTGCTCGATAAGGGATTCATTAGATCGGGTGTATCACCGTGGGGTGCACCAGTATTATTTGTAAAGAAGAAGGATGGGATGATAAGAATGTGTATCGACTACAGGCAATTGAACAAAGTGACAATCAAGAATAGATACCCTTTACCACATATCGATGACCTGTTTGATCAGTTGAAAGATGCCGTGATATTTTCCAAAATTGAGTTGAGATCGGAATACCATCAACTTCAGGTCAAGGAAGGGAGCATAGCGAAAACAGCTTTCCGGACTCGCTATGGGCATTACGAGTTCTTGGTGATGCCATTAGGGTTGATGAATGCACCTGCAGCTTTTATGGCATTGATGAACATGGTCTTCATAGATTATTTAGATCAATTCGTGGTCGTGTTCATTGATGACATCCTGGTGTACTCAAAGACTCGGGATGATCATGACAGGCACTTGAGGTTAGTGTTGCAATGCTTACTGGAGAAACAGTTATATGGGAAATTGTCCAAGTGTGAGTTTTGGCTAGAACAGGTGGTATTTGTAGGATATGTGATTTCAGCCGAGGGAATCAAAGTAGATCCAAGTAAGATAGAAGCAGTACTGAGTTATCCAATGCCATGGAATGTCAGTGAGGTTCGTAGCTTTCTGGGATTAGCTGGGTATTACTGATGGTTTGTGAAGGGCTTTTCTATGATTTCACTGCTGTGGATGACTCTTCTGTGAAAAACTGTTCCTTTCCTTTGGTCGGACGAATGTCAAAAGAGTTTTGAGCAATTAAAGACATGTTTGACTCAAGCTCCGGTTTTGACTTTACCTGCCGCTGGGAAAGACTTTGTGGTATACAATGATGCTTCGCTCAATGGATTAGGGTGTATTCTCATGCAAGAGGGAAAAGTAATTACGTATGCTTCGAGACAGTTGAAACCACACGAAAAGAACTACCCGACCCATGATTTGGAGTTAGCCGTCATTGTCTTTGTATTGAAGATTTGGCGACATTATTTGTATACGGAGTTGTGCTACATGTATACTGACCACAAGAGCTTGAAGTACCTGGGCACATAAAAGGACTTGAACTTAAGACAACGACGCTGGCTCGAGTTAATAAAGGACTATGATTGTGTGATTGACTACCATCCGGGGAAGGCTAACTTAGTAGCTGACGCATTAAGCCACAAACTATTTACTGGACTGAGACAGTCACCGTTGATGCTAGTTCAAGAAATATGACAGTTGAGTGGTTCATTAGTGATGTGATCTGAATGTATCATGACACAGTTATAGTTACAAGTGAAGCCACTAATGACAAAACAGATTCAGAGAAGTGCAGTGAATGACGAAGAGTACCAGAAGCAGTTACAGAAAGTCCAGACGGGTAAGACTGCACTTTTTATGATAGATGGTGATGGCAACCTAAAGCACGGGAATAGATTATACATTCCAGCAAACGGGGAGTTGAAGAAGCAGATTTTAGAGGAAGCTCACAGTTCCATGTATTCATATCACCCGGGTAGTACGAAAATGTACCGAGATTTGAAATAGCACTACTGGTGGATTGGTATAAAGACTGATATCACTGAGTATGTGGCTAAGTGTCTGGTATATAAGTGAATTAAGGCAGAACATCAAGTACCAGCAGGGGTACTTAGTCCATTACCTGTGCCAGAATGGAAATGGGATCGGATTACAATGGATTTTGTTACAAGGTTACCGATGCTGCAGAGTAAGCATGATGCATTATGGGTCATTGTCGACAGATTGACAAAGACAGCTCACTTCTTACCCGTACATATGGATTATAGTTTGGAAAGATTAGTCAAACTGTATATTGATGAAATTGTTCACTTACATGAGATTCCATCCTCTATAGTATCTGACAGAGATTCGCGGTTCACATCACGATTTTGGGGTACATTTCAGAGAGCTTTGGGTATGAAAGTACAGTTTAGCACTGCTTTTCACCCTCAGAAAGATGGTCAGTCAGAGAGAGTGATACAAATTTTAGAGGATATGTTACATGATTGTATTATGGAATGGGAAGGTAGTTGGGATCGTTGTTTGCCATTGATCAAATTCGCTTACAACAACAGTTATCAGTCCAGTATTCAGATGACTCCCTATGAGGCATTGTACGGTTGACGATGTAAGACACCTTTACACTGGAACGAGGTTGGTGAACAAAGGCTAGTTGGTCCTGAATTGGTACAACAGGCAGAAGAGCAGGTACAAGTGATTAGAGTTAGATTAAAGGCAGCATTGGATAGGTATAAGTCCTACATAGATTTGAAAAGATGGGATATAGAGTATAAGGTCAGAGATAAGGTTTTTCTCAAGGTATCTCCATGGAATAAGATATTGAGGTTCGGTCACAAGGGAAAATTGAGTCCTTGCTTCATTGGACCTTATGAGATCTTAGAGAAAGTGGGACCGTTAGCTTACAGATTGGCTTTGCCACCAGAGTTGGATTGGATCCATAACGTATTTCATGTTTTGATGTTAAGATGGTATAGGTCAGATCTTTCTCATGTTATTCCGATTGAGTCTATAGAGGTCCAATAGGATTTTTCTTACAGTGAAGAGCTATCCCCATTTATTCCCTAGTAAGTTAAGTTAGAATTTCGTGGACAAAATTTCTTTTTAGGAGGGGAGAGTTGTCACACCTGTATGTGAGACCCTAGTAGTTTGGTCCTTATGTATGCATATGTACATGTATATGCTTGTGTATTTACATGTTTATATGTTAGATGATTAGAATGTGATGTTGCTCCCTACTTGTAAATGTCTGTGTGAATGCATGTGTATGAATAATGATGATGTTGAGTGCAATGATTAGGTGAAGTGATATTGTATCTTTAGACATTGTATTATGTTAATAGGACGGGATGAGAGGGTGTTGTCGCCTTATTAAGGTATCTCTATAGTATAAGGGGCAAACACCAAGTTTAGCATGTGGTGAGTGAGGTTTTAGAAGTGTTTGTGCTTGTATAGTGAACTGGATAGGTCGGGAATGAGCTTAGGAAGAGTGGAAGAAGGATTGAGAGTGGTACGGGCGTACGGGTCACCGTACAGGCGTACCAAAATAGGGGAGTTGAGGGAGTTAGGCTCCTGGAGACCGTACGGGCGTACCTGAGGGTGGTCTGGTCGTACATGTACTCGTAGGAACTTGGGTTTGTCAGGTGAGTTGTGGATGTCCGAGTGTACCGTCCCTCGTAGGAAAATGTGATTGTCAAGAGTTTTAGTTCGGTACAGGCGTACCAGGATCCGTACGGCCGTACGCGACTTAAGTTTGACTAGTCAAAGGATAAGTATTAAACCTTTTCTTAGTTTTCTACCACCTTCTTCTTTCTTAAACCCTTCTAAACCTTGGAGTTAGCATTCTTAAGCCTGGGAAGAGTGCTAGAGCTCGAAGTTAATGATAACGGACGATTCTAACGGGATCACGAGATTGTACTAGAAGTCTTCCTACTACAGGTTTGTGCTAGGAGTGTTATTTATGCTAGTTGTGTATTGGTTTAGCTTATTTCTAGTCTTAAGACCGACGGAAGGTCTAGAAAGGATGTTTTGAGAATGATATGTTATTGTGTAATATATGTTATCATTTATCGATGATGAAATGAAGAAGGTTTATGAATTACACATGCATAAGCACTTGTATGGCATGCATGGAGCTAAGGAAGGAAAAGGACAGAGAGTAATAAGAGCAGAGCTATAAGCTCTGGGCATACTGGGTCAAATAATGATGGGATTCCTAATGGAATCATATAGATTAATACCCTCCCTAAGGGGAGATGAGTCTCAAGACCTATAGTAGGGAACGGGTGCTTAGCACCACATGTTTATATGCCCTCCTTCGGGAGACGAGTACCGTTACCTATAGGGACCTAGTATGTGCGAAAGGAATGTGCACAATCATAGGAAAATAAAAGTGAATGAGTGGAATGAGGATGAGGAAGACTGCAAGGCATGGTTGCATTCGCATTGCATATGTTGATTGATTGCAATGTTTTATATATGAGGGTTATAACGGTTTGCTATGTATTTACATCTGTGTTATGATTTATATTTGCCTAGCACCACTGAGTTTTATACTCAGCATTTATCATTTAATGAACGTAGGTTCAGAGCCTTCAGGGGAGCGGTCAGAGAAGCATTGATAGAGGTCATCAGCACAGAAGGCTATTCTCGAAGTGGTACGGGACCTCAGGGGCATACTCCGAGTCATTTTTGTTAGGGTAGTTCTATTGATCCTAGTGGCAGTAGTCTACTCTGTATTTTGTGGTGTACTTGTATATGAATGAATGATTGTCTATCTAGGGTACGATGTGTGTTATATAAGTATGCCATGCTGTTACTTTCTTTCACTACTTAATACAGGGACGTGTACCCATACAAACCTTAATAGATCATAGAGACGATACATCCCTTGTGGTGTGAGTAGCGGTTTTCCTTGGGGGAGGATCGATACTTATACTACGGGAGCATGTTACCCCAGGTATGGGCTGGGTGTGACAACCTAGCTGCCACACATATAGAGCATGATCTTCCAAAGGAGTGGCAATTTCTAAAAGTGTCACATCTTTTGGCTGTGTAACATGCTCCCCAAGAATGATTATAAAATTTTCTATACTAAAAATTTATAATCATCCATCAAAGGATAACTAATTTTTTTATAATTATTTAACTCGTTTGATACAGTCCTTCGTAAAGGTAAATAATTATTATAAATTACATGCCATTTTTTT
>CANYBF010516332.1:0-75196 GCA_948192965.1 Dalechampia spathulata
AAAAAGAACACCAGAAATTTTAACGAGGTTCGGCTAATTTTGCCTACGTCCTCGGACACTCCCACTTTAATATTTCTCGTAAAATATTACAAGAAGGAAAGAGATAAGACCAAGTTGCAAATTGGAAGACTTGGAATGGGATATATAAACCTAAGGGGAGGGGTTTAATTTATAATACAAAACACTCCCCTCCTATTTCCTTCTCCCCGATGTGGGATTGCTGAAGGAATGAAGGAGCCACCCACGTGGAAATCCACCAGCCCACAATAATTGACTTTTCCAACAGAAGGGTCCACGCTCACCATTATTATTATTATTACATATAAAAATATAAGTGATGAGGATCTGGCTGGCTAGTTTCGTGGATTTTTGTAGAAGATTAACGTTTCTCCTTAGTTTTGTAAAATTGATACATGCCTATCATGAACAGTCTTCCACAGGATAAACACGGACACGCCTAGAAACTTCTCTTCAATATGCTTTTAATCATTCACCAATCGCATCTACGCAGCTCTGTATCGCCATCTTTCACCCTACACAATTATTATACAAATCCACGAATAACCTTGATTTTCTTACCAAGTGTTGTTAATATAAGATGTCAACCGTCCCACAATGGCATGGTAAAATCCTAACTAGCATCCAAATATGTCGATTAGGGACATCCTAAGTAGCTTCTCGTTCTAAACAGATTCATAAATTGGATAGACCATAAAGCTTTGTGCTTTACACAATAATTAAAACTACTTTTTGATTTTCTTGGCTAGAGATATAATGTTTGCTTTTTCGAAAGAGCATGTTCATGCTCCAGCTTATATAATTGATCACCTAAAATCGATGTTTTTGACATACATATGAGTGTTAGGTAGCTCTTTGTAGTACAAGGCTAAGTATATTAGGAAACTTAGTAAAATGAGTGGTCCAAAATTATTGAAAACTACTCACTTGTTGGGTTTTTCTTTATTTTTCTTTTTGAAAATATTGTTGGGTTGCCATTCATTCTAATAAATTGAGTAAATTTCTTAATTATGTATCGAATTATGAATTTAAAGTATAATTTTATATCGATTATAAATGAAGAATTAATTCATATATTAATAAGTATAAATTCAAAAATTTTGATAATAGTTATTTTGAAATCATATTAAAAAATTATTTAATTTAAAAATTAAAATTTTAAGATAATATTCCCTAAACATAAATATACATAGTGCTTATATGAATCCACCGACTCGCCTCACTGACTTCCGAAACTGATGGATGGGTACGTCAATGAAACCCTTCGAAGTCATTTGTTAACCTTGTATTAAAATTTTTAAAATGTCCAACTTGATAAATATTTCACAGGGATGATAAATTAAAATTTGAGAATGACGAAATGACTCCACCTGTCCTTAATGAAATGTAATCAATGTAATGATAGAGCTGGCACAAGTATCATATCTAATGGAATGGCCTTTGGTTGCTTGCATCAGCAGTAGGAGAAATGTCCATACTATAATGCTGCGTTCTTGGAAAATAGTCAAACTATTTCCGGCAACAATGATTTATAATTTTGGTCAAGATTGTGTTTATAATACAAAAGGAGGATCGATTGGTAATTACAAAGTGGCAATTATTAGCAAACCCACCATATTGTTTGGCCTATAAAAGCCTCTAAATACTATGGAAAGAACGTACCAACCAAGAAGTCATCCCAAAAGCTCTCCCAACTTCCTTCTCCCTTTCCCAAAAAATGGAGAAGACTGCACCAAATTTTGTGCAAAACACTCTCGTCAATCCTATCAAATTCAAAGAGGATTACCCACAAAAGACAAAAGGGATGTCTTTTTTCGTCTTTGTATTCTCGATATTTTTCTATATCTCTATCTTCTATATCTTCAACCTCTCCCCTTCAAAGCTCTTCAGCAACACCAAGTTTTGGTTCTTTATTTCCAATACGCTTATTATCATAATTTTAGTAGATTATGGTGCATTCTCTTCCTCTTCGAACCAAAAACTACAACATGATCTTTACCAAGACTACGTAGTGGTAAGGAGAAGTGCTCCAACGTATAATAGAAGCTACTCGGAACTTATCAAAAGATGCTCTACTCCTCAAGAAGAGGTTGAGGAATTTCAAGATAAGACAAAAATTACCCATCAGACACTCAAACTTGCTGATAGACCACAACTACTTCTTCCTGAAAGTAGCGAGCCTAAAAATCCTGTCAGCACAAACCCTCAATGCCAGAAGGTTGAAAAGCGTTGCACATTCGATGTTGAAGGAAAGAATCTCGATAGTGCCCTCGATAATATCGAAGGTCGTGACAAGAGAAAGGTGATCACGAAAACATTGGTGCGTAGTCAATCAGATATTTCCAAAAGGGTAGTCACTGATGAGACTAAAAACGTTGTTAGAAGGGTAGAAACTGAAAGATACGATTCATTACCAGAGAATGTCCACGACGAAGAAGAAAATAACGAGTATGCAAAACTGTCAGACGAAGAATTAAATAGAAGGGTTGAGGAGTTTATTCGGAGATTCAATAGGCAGATTCGGCTTCAACGGGATGCTTATTAGAGGGGCGGAAATCAAACGAATTTCGATAGTAGAATTCGGTTATAGCCAGAGGGAGCACGTTAGTTACTGTTGCATAAATTAGAAGAACGAGTAGAACTAGATATTCCAAAGACCTTTTTTTTTCCCCTATGTCGTATTAATGCTTATGTTTATGTTTGTGTCTTGTCTTCCACTTACCTCTTTTTGTTAATGTAAATGCTTTGGACTTTTGTTTGGAGACTTGCCTTTGTCAATAATTATAGTATTTTCATTTTTTTTCAATTATTAACTCCTCTCTTTGATTGAGGAGTTGATTTCTTTCTATATTAATCATCAGCTTGATATACAAGAATGATATATATATATACATATAGAGCTAACATTGTAATTTCCATAATATAGGGGTCATCATAGAAAGTAATTTTGGCAAACTTCATAACACTTCCTCTCTCGATATATATTACATACAAGCAAACGCATTAATTCCGGTAGTAATTTGCGAGCAAAATGAGCGAAAGCCATGATTAAGCTTATTTAATTCTTACCATCCTCACTTGGTTTATTCATTAAGAAACATTAAAATTAAAGTCATGTTCAATCATGGGATTAAGGATAAGTACAGTTCAATTTAATATTATAAATATTAAAAGTAACTTCTCAGCTTCTGCATGGAATCCTTATCGTATGTCTGTAACCTACACAAATCGGTATTCGTACCAAAGGCATGCATCCTTTGTTCATTCAATATAATATCTGTGTGTATTAATTATATAATGGATTTCTGTTTTCTTCTATAGTCGATACATGCTATAATTCTTGTATTTATTTGAAATACATATACATATATCTATATGTATATGTATACATCTTATTCTGATAGACAATGACAGTTATACATATATTATTCAGGGGCACTTATCTTATGCCAGTGACATTCAGCTGGAAAATGATAGAAGAAACAGAAGGTAATGAGGGGCCATAGCCTTATGAATTTCCAATTTTTAAAAAACTTAAAATAAAATTGGCGTGTCTTAGACATGTCAATGATTGGCGGCTTAGAAGATAGGCCTATTATAAAGGGTTTGTTCTTGCATAATTAAGGGCTTCACTGTCCTTCAGTTTTTGCCCTGTAGTCGCATTCCTTTCAAAGTTGTCTCCGTCACAGATGTTAAGTCTCAGGATGCATATCATTGGAAAGTAACAGTGATTCTTTCATGAATGTCATATGTAGAAGAAGAAGAAGCTCCTACTCCACATATAAATGATTCATTCACTACACAGCAAAATCACATTTATTTCTCTACATCTACTATAATTTCTGAATATTGCATGACAACCATATTAAGATTAATTAGAAGATGCTTTTGGAGACTAATCACATGATCATATATTTTGCTCTCTCATTTGTTAATTGTCTTTATCCTGTTATTCATAAATCATCTAGACCTTCCCAAATTAATAAATAATTATTTTTCTTATTTTTCATTTAAAATAATAATTTTTTTGTGTTATTTTTATCGTATAAAATATTCAAGTTGATAAAATTCATTAAATAAATATTCAAATTTAAATTGATTACGCTATTATTGAACTATTAATAAGTAACCAGTAAAATTAGTTTATAATATAAACATGTAAATAATATATTAAAAGGCCATCCATCTATGTTTTGAGAATGAATTAAACTATCTTTTTAGTTTTATTTTTTTTATCATTACATTTTTATAATCAGTGGAAAAGTATTTTAATTTAAAAAATCAAATAATTTGCAAGATAAAATCAATAATTCCAAGAAAAAGAGTTTCAAGATAATTCTAAAAATTTGAGCATTTTTAAAAAAAAATTTATAATCACACCAAAAATATTTTTATTAATATCCAATAAATAAAATTTCCTATTTTTTAATATTACGTGTTCTTATGATATTCATATAAACTCTCTTGGGTGGTTTTACAATAATTGGGTCTGTAATAGCCAGTCCAGTTTGGTCCATCTGTCGGATGACCGTAATTTATCAGCCCAGTAGCCACTCTAACAGAAACAGGTGATATCAGTTGAGACCCACAAGGCAAAGTCCGGCCTGCTTTTTGATTGGACAATGGCCCAATATCTGAACGAAGATAAATCAGCAATTTGATCTAAGTTCAATGATAGTGTTATCAATTTGAACCCACAAATGTGCCAGGAGGAGGCTTAATTCTTCAATCTTTCGGATTGGAAGTGCTATTATAGTAAGTGAGAAGGGGCTAAAATGCATGTTGTGGTAAACTTAGGAGGTCATCCATAGTTGATCTTCAATTTTCTTTTTCTACTAACAAACATTCTTCTCTCTCAAATGTAGCAATCTGCTACTTCTAGGCTAAAGATCGCTCTGCCTTCGAAATTATCAAAATCCGAAGATGGGTTTGGCATCAGCTAATACAATAAACGAAGGAATGCAACTTTGCGTATTTGATTTGCGAAGAGGCCAACTTGAAGGTCAAGAACTCGACAAGATTCTCTTTTTCTTTCCTGCTGATTTGCCTTTCTCTACCCAACTTTCTGTTATCGGCTTAAGTGAAGGACTTATCACTTTTACAAGGTAAAATACCTTCTTTTTCTTAATTGGAATTTAGATATAACTCATTAATTCGATTCGGGTTCTTCCTAAAGTTAGTCACATGAGTTATTGATATCATGTGCAGAATTTTCTCTCCTGAAGCAGCTTGTGAAGTTATTGAAGCAGAGAGACATTCTCATGTTTTTTATGAGGCAGAACCTGATATTTGGATGGTTATGGTATGATATATTTACGGGTTCGATCAATTTTTTCAATTTGAAATGTGGGTGGGTTTTGACTGAATTGTTTTTCTTTAACGGGCTTGAATTTGAATTTGGTATATTCATGTAGTTTTCGCTGATTAATGATCAGAAGTTTCTTTTTGGAATATGTTTTTGATTGAATTGCCCTTTTCCTTATTGGTGTATGACTTAGTTTTACTCGGTGCATGGTTAAAAGTTCCTCTTTATAATTTTGTTTTTGATTGAAATTTCCTTTTGTGGTTCCTGGATTAAGTAAATAGCTTTTAGTTGGCGCTTAATGCCTTAATCTTGTTGCAGGTTGTGGAGAAAAGTAAGGGGCTAGAAGTTATATGGAGGATAAATGCACTAAAGGAGGTGCTGAGGGAAGTTCACTCTCTTTTTGTGATGTTTAATGGGTCTATAAGAGCGATGCTTGAGAAAGAACCAAGTGCAGGACTAACTAGATCCCATTTATACCCTTTCATTATGGATTATCTAAGTGGTATGTTATTGTCCAATTGTTTGACACCTAGATTTTCTCTATATCCAATTTCATATGTTTGTTTGATTCAAAATGTTTCATTGTAAGTCACTAATTCTCAGCATGTCAAATTTGGTCTCCATTGGAACACTGCTGCTGGGGTAATGCTGAAGTTGCTGTACAAAATGGCCTTCATTGGATTTGAGCCACCAAAGTATTGCTGAAGTTGCTGTATCTTCTAGTACCTTACATGTAAATTTTTGTATATTTGGGACAGATTTTCTTGGTGGAAAGAAACTTCAATTACCATCGTTTCGTGACTGTTTAACTGAGCGTGGAACCGTACAGATGTTGACTGTTGGGAGGGAAGCTGCGATTGAAGTTCAGGTCTGCATCTAGAAACTTTGAGTGATCAAATGCATGCATAATGCCAATACTCATTTATATTTGCTGAATATGCTCCCGTAGGTGCAGTGAGTTCGTGGAATACTTTATTTTTAATACATTTATATAGAAAGTACCATCCTTGCACTAACTGTAGTTGTTAAATTGTGTCTGTATAGTAGTTACGGATTGCAACTCAATGTTTCAGAAATTCAATTTTCAGCTTGAAAGAAGAATGTTGGGTGTTGATGATTACATTTTGTTTTGGCAGTCACTTGTCAGGATACTGGAATCTTGTGCTGGGACCACATCTTGCTATTCACTAATTTTCTACCAGGATCTTCTCGTCTCCACAACAGTTTCACCTGTATGTTTCAATCTCTAAATATGCTGTAATACGATGTGGTCTTGTCTTGTATAAAGTGTAGTTTCTTATGATTCTAAATTTCATTAAATTCTGAAGACATTCATGATATATTCCTGAGTTCTGATAAAATTTCACTGGAAATTTAGGCCATATTCTAACTTCAATTCATTTTTGGTCAGGACGATACCATAAACTTGTTTGCCTATGCAGTTTTAAGATTGACACCTCATGCTTTATCAAATGGGGCAAGTTCCTGGTCTTATTTACGTATAGGATCAGCTACATCTCATGTTGCTGCTGGGGCTGGGTCAAGCCCAGCCCCCTCTGGTTCCGTTTCAGAAATTTTTTTTCACTCTCATGGTGACTCTGTTGGTCAAGGTGATAGTTATCCAGTGAAAAGACCCTTGCAGTCCAACAGGTGGACTAGAGGGAAGGATGGTTTTCTTGTCACTGATATTTGGGGAACAGAGGCTAGTAACCTTGTTTCAGCGACCCCAACAATTTGGCTTAAGCAAACGGAGGAAAGGATGTATCTTTGTGCTTATCAGTATAAAGGCCTGACCTTAATCCTTCTGGTTCCTGTTTCTTCCATTCCTAACGGAGAGCAAGGTGTTTCCTTGGTAAAGCAGCAAGTTCTTGAAAATGTAAGTG
Organism: Dalechampia spathulata; assembly: GCA_948192965.1. Lineage (NCBI taxonomy): Eukaryota > Viridiplantae > Streptophyta > Magnoliopsida > Malpighiales > Euphorbiaceae > Dalechampia > Dalechampia spathulata. Next base: position 7,207 of record CANYBF010516332.1, read on the forward strand.
CTTCCTTATATTTTTGACTTTTACCTGTGAAATGCGGTAAATAATCATATCTCATTCCTTTTACGTGCTTATATGATAAATGAAAATCAGCATGATGTTCTTCAACTGCACAAAATGGTGGTATTCTTACCTAACATTTTCTATATACGGTAGACTTCTACCACATCCTTGTACTATCTGGTTTTTATCTCTTTATGGCTGATGTGGTAGGCATCATTCAAAATGTTGAAAGTTGAAGAGAAACTATCGAAAGGATGGGGTGGTGAGAATGCTTACCATGTCAGTGGGTATCGTTACTTGCTTGTTGATGATGATCGAAATGTATCTAGGGCCTCTCCGCCAGTGAAGGTTACAACTGTTACCAAGGTAAAGTCCCTTTGGCTCTTGCTTGGTGAGAAGTAATCATCTTGTTTAACGCTTGCTGGATAATTTCGTGATTACTAAGTTCTAGATTAAATTTAAGTCCTAATGAAGCAAGTGAATGGCATTTCCTGTAACTTTCTGTCCAAAAACTGGATCAAATGAAAAAATGACACTCAGCAGCCATGTCTAGAATGTTGATGTTAGTTGATCCACTGAGGACGTTGTTGGTGGTGTGTTTAAGAGCTTGTATCATCACCGCTGCAGGAATCTTTACTTGCCATGAATAAGCTCAGAGAAGAGATAGATGCAGAAAAGAGCAGAGCGAAATGGGATGGTGTAGATCAACAGAAAGATTTGGAGATGAGCATTAGAGCGAAAAATAATGCTTGGGTCATCGCTCGTACAACAAGAGGCAAGGAGCTTTATATGATTCTAGAAAAGGCCAACGAAACACTTCTTTATGCCTCTGATGCTGTGGAGAAGTTCAGCAACAGGTCCAACTTTTCCATTCAACCCATCTTTTTTAATTTCTATCGAAATAGAATGACAGCACACAACTTTTTGAAGCGTGGATTTTTTTTTATGTTGGTGTATTCGATGATTGATACAGGTATTGTGGCGGCACTTTCTCATTGGATTAGAGGGGAGGTATGCTGTTTCGGATGTATTTTACTTGTATGTATAATGAGGTTTAGAGAAGCTGCACTGCTGCCGTGTATCTTCATGTGTAACAACGGATTTCTGTAGCAGAAAATTGGCTGTCCACGAATACTGACTTGTTGAATTGGTTGTGAAATTCTCCGTCTACAAGTATCTGCATTCTTAGCAAAGCGATCAGAGGATAAGGACCTGGCAAACAACCACCAGTACTTATATTCTCAAATGGGATTTTGTTAATAACGATTGCTTTCTATTTTTAAACTTCAATACCAACTAATTTTGGCGTTATTAATGTTGTATAATCATATAACATAGTTTCAGGACTGCTTGGCAAGTAATGTTTCTCTCTTCAGCCATGGCTTGCGATTATACTTTTCAAATTATTTCTCAACTTGAGTAAATTAGCGGTGATTAAATCAAGAAGATCAGGTTTTTATTTTTTCTTTTAATTGGTTAACTAGTTTTTGAAAACCTTTCCTTTCTCGAAACACTATTATTTTTCTTGATATTTCCAACAGTTATAAAATTAAATATTGGAATGAAATGTTTTATTAATTATTTAATTTTTAAAAAATTATAAATAAAATATACAAATTTCATAATTTTTTAACCAAATCTGCCAATAATTTTTCTGAAAGAAGCTATTTTTTGGGTCAAACACTGGATGATGCTTCAACGACTTCTATGTCAAGAACAAGTCAACCCCAAAATTTCTACGGTTTCATCGTGCTGCTGCCGCTAGCAGGAATCAAGATTGTGAAGATTGCTTAAGCTTCCGTATACAAGTTACACTTTAAACTCTTGATTGGTCGGTACCTTTGTGGTGCAAAGGAAGGAATGGTTCTTGGCGAGGTATTTCTAGCAGCTTTCGTTCAGGTGTTGTTTGACAGATTAGCATCTCACGAGGTATTGAACCTGGCACGTCTAGGGGGGATTCAGAAGAAGCTGCAGAAATGGAATGAAATGCTGTCAAGAATCCAGGCAGTTGTGAAGGACACAGAGGAGAAGCAACTAACCGATAAAGCTGTAAAGAAATGGCTGCATGATCTCAGAAACTTGGCTTATGATATAGACAACATGCTTGACGAGTTAGCAACTGAAGCTGTGAGATTCAAATTGAAGGCACAAACTGATTCAAGGTCAAGTACACATCAGGTACAAAGATTTATTAGCTCTTGTTGTACAAGATACGGTCTAGACGCTATCAAGTTTAATTCTAGAATAGGGTCCATGATGAGGAGTTTAACTAATAGAATAGCTAATATTTCAGAACAGAGGAACCAGCTTGGTTTACAAACAATTTCTGGAGGAACATCTACTAATACGTGGCAAAGATCACCTAGCACATCTGTGCGAACTGAAACTCATGTTTATGGTAGAGATGAGGATAAGGAGAAGATGATAGATTTGTTGTTAAAGGATGACGAACCAAGTGACATAAATTTTCGCGTTGTTCCTGTTGTTGGTATGGGTGGGGTTGGAAAGACAACCCTTGCTCAGATGCTATATCATGATCATGCCGTAAAGCACTTCGATCTGAAAGCTTGAGTATGTGTGTCTGAGGAGTTTGATGTTTTGAGAATAACAAAGGCAATTCTCGAATCCGTCACTATGTTACCGAGTGATGTGAAAGACTTCAATCAAATTCAGGTTAAACTGAAAGATGCATTATCTGGACGAAAGTTTCTGATCGTCTTAGACGATGTTTGGAACAAGAACTACGGCGAATGGAACAGGCTGCAACCAGCCTTTCGAGCTGGAGCACCGGGAAGTAGAATAGTTATTACCACACGAGACAGCAGTGTTGCTTTGATGATGGGAGCCGATAAATTTCACTACTTGGAACAAACATCATATGATGACTGTTGGTCAGCGTTTGCGCAACATGCATTCACGAATAGAGACATTCGGGCACAACCGGATCTGGAAATTATTGGTAGAAAGATTGTCAGGAAGTGCAAAGGCTTGCCGTTAGCAGCAAGGACTCTAGGGGAACTCTTACGGTGCAAACAAAGAGTTGATGAATGGGAAGATGTATTGAATAGCAAATTTTGGGCTCTATCAGATGAGGAAAGTGAAATTATGCCCGTTCTGAGACTGAGCTACCACCATCTCCCTCCACATCTGAAGCGGTGTTTTTCCTTCTGTTCTATTCTCCCAAAGGACTACGAATTTGAGGAGATGGAAGTTGTCCTGTTATGGGTAGCAGAAGGTTTGATTCAACAACCTGAAGAACATAAGCAAGTAGAAGATTTGGGTAGCGAGTACTTTCGTGAGCTGTTGTCGAGGTCACTGTTTCAACTGTCGAGTAGGGACAAGTCCAAATTTGTGATGCATGACCTCATCAGTGAATTAGCTCAATGGGCTGCAGGAGAGATATGCTTCATGTTGGAGGAAAAAATGGAGGAAAGCAAGCCGATTGTCATAAAACCTTCTGCAAAAACTCATCATTCATCCTACATTTGCGGCCAATATGATGATATCAGAAAATTTCAGGTCTTCTCTGAAATGCAGGGTTTGAGAACCTTCTTGCCATTTATGTCACCTTACCCTGGGAAATGCTATCTAACGAACTATGTCCCTTTCGATTTGTTGCCAAAGTTGGAATGCTTGAGCTGCCCAGTTCAATAAGTGAGTTGCGACTTCTAAGATACCTCAATCTTTGTCAAACCAACATTAGAAGTTTACCTGAGTCTATAATGTTCTTTGTTTAGTTTGCAAACTTTGCTTTTGAAAGATTGCCTTCATCTAAAGAAGTTGCCTGCAAATTTGGGTTACTTGATAAACTTACGACATCTTGATATTACAAATGGAAAATCAATACTAGAAATGCCACGAGGAATAAAGAAACTGACCAATCTACAAACATTATCCGACTTTGTTGTTGGAAAAGATAAAGGATCTAGTGTAAGAGACTTGATGGAACTGAAGTTTCTTCGCGGAAGACTTTGCATTTCGGGATTAGAAAATGTCATGGATGCCCGGGATGCAAGGGAGGCCAACTTAAAGAACATGGGAAAACTTGACATATTGACTCTGAGATGGGGTTCTGAATTTGAGGAGTCGAGGGATGAAAGAGTAGAAAAAGATGTACTCGACATGCTACAGCCACACTCGAATCTAAAAGAACTAACGATCCAATGCTACGAGGGAACCAATTTTCCGATTTGGTTAGCAGATTCTTCATTTTCTTCTCTATCAACCTTAAGGCTGGTGGATTGTGAGAAATGCACATCTTTGCCATCACTTGGTCTTCGACCCTCTCTCAAAGACTTAAGAATCGTTGGAATGTCTGGGATCAAGATTATTGGTCCCGAGTTTTATGGTCCAAGTTTTTCAAGGCCATTTCCATCGCTGCGGATGCTATGCTTTCAGGCCATGTCAGAATGGGAAGGTTGGATTCCTCAGGGACCTGATTATGAAGAACTCCAGTGTTTGCGTGAGCTTTGGATTGAAAACTGCCCCAAATTAAAAGGAAAATTGCCGAACTCTCTGAGGTCATTGGAAAAACTTGTCATTCTCGAGTGCGAGCAGTTGGTGATTGCACTTCCAAACCTTCCAGTGGTTTGCAAACTTCAAGTTAAAAGGATGCAAAGTACCGGTATATGGAGGTGCAGTCACATTCTGTTCACTAAACTCCATGGTGGTTTCAAACATTTCAGAGCTTACATACCTCTCCGAAGATCTCATGCGAGGGTTAAACAATGTGGAGGATTTGAAGATCTTTTACTGTCACGGGCTTACATCTTTATGGTGTTGAAGGAAGAAGAAGGAGCTGCAAAGTGGGAAATAAAGAATCCCACATCGGGAAAAAGGAGGAGAAAGAAGGTGTTTAAAATTAAGATGGCCAACGAAGGCCTTTTTTTGGATCAAGCCTCAAGCACTCACTCCAGCGCAGCCCACGCTTAAAGTAACAGCCCATTTGTCCAATCCGGCCGAATACGCCCATTTTCAAGTCCAACACTCCAATGCAACAAAGTTTGCATCTGGACCAGGGGCCCGTTTACGCTCCAACATATGGAAGAGTGACACGAGGCTATGTCAATGGCCAAATTCACTTCGTAGCTTGTTGATTGAGGGATGTCCCAAACTAGTTTCCTTGGTGGAAAAGGAGGAAGAAGAGCTAGTGATCGACTCCTGCCCCCGAGGCTCATTTCGTTTCCAGAGGATGGTCTGCCTCCGATGCTAAGGGCCATTCGAATTAAAAATTGTGCAGTGCTCTAGCTCCCTTGCCAGCTAGGTTTATTTGCAATGGTGCAAGCCTCGAAAACCTGTTTATTGAAGGATTTGATTCTTTGATGTCCTTCGAAAGAAGTTCCGAGAATTTGCAGTACTTGTTGGGCGATGGAGAGGGTACATCCTCTTCTTCTTCATCAGTGATGAATGAGAAAAACACCGATACACCTGCTCTAGCATATCTAGACATCTATGATTGCCCCTCACTTTTGTCATTATCGTTAAGAGGTGAACTACCTGTTGCGCTAGTGCATCTCCATGTCAAAAATTGTTCAGAGCTCACTTCCTTGTCAGCCGGAGGCAAGTTACCAGCGAGCCTTAAACACCTAACCATTGAGGATTGTCCAAAGCTGGATACTGTGGCAGAGAGGTTCCAAGTTGACATGGCTCTTCAAACTATGGATATCTTGAGATGTGACAGTCTTAATTCCTTACCCAATGACCTGGAGAACTTGAGCAATCTCCATGGGATTTCAATTTGGGGTTGCCCAGGTCTTGTTTCCTTTCCAGGAGTGTTGCCCACAACCAAGCTGAGAGAGCTCTACATTTCCTGGTGCGAAAATCTGGAAGACCTGCCAAATCATCTTTACAATCTCACATCTCTTCAAGAACTGTGGATAGATGATTGTCCAGGCATTGTTTCATTTCCAGAAGAAGGCTTTCCCACCAAGCTATCAACACTTTCGCTCACAAATCTCAACATCTGCAGGCCATTGTTTGATTGGGGCCTCCACAGGCTCAACTGTCTCAGAGATCTGTACATCGAAGGTGGATATTTCGACGTGCAGTTCTTTCCACAGGATGAGACAAGAATGGTTCTACCAGCCTCCTTGACAAGCTTATCAATTAAAAAATTCCTAAACTTGAGATACCTATCTACCAGGGGTTTTCAGAACCTCCTTTCTCTTCAATATTTGAGCATCTCATAGTGCAAAAAGGTTGCATCCTTTCCCAAGAATGGCTTGCCATCTTCACTTTTGCAGTTATATATCTTCTCCTGTCCTTTGCTCAAGCAAAACTGCAAGAAAAACAAAGGACGTGAGTGGTTAAAGATAGTCAATATCCCTTGTGTAAGGATAGATGGCAGCTTCATCCATGACAAGTAGGCGTATGAGCAAATCACCGAGAAGCTACACACTGTCAGCCTCCAGGTAAAGTCTGCTAGTGTCATTTTTATTATTCTTACAGTCAATACGGTGATGATTTCATGATCTAAAAAGACCACGATTAGTCAAGCAAGACAACACCAATGAACAGTCTCTGAAACATTATATCTGGGTTAGTAGAGTTGTTAACATTAACTCATTTTCTGTAAAAAACTACAGGGAAGGCTGACAAATGGGCATCCATCTAACGAGCAGCAAGTGGACTTGCTGGGGATTGAGTGGTAGGGAACGGTGACATTTATATAATATAAAATTCTCTACTTTCAGTGACAATAACTAATTTGTGCAAGTTTCCATCCTAAAATTCTAGCCGATGCTACTTGAGCAGTAAATGGTTAACCAGGAGATGAGGGAAGAGGATCATATTGCACCGAGCAGAAAATTAGGTAATAATAACTAACTGCTGCTTGAGATGAAACGCATGCTACAAAAATGATCTGAAAAACAGAAACTAAGTCCTTCATATTTATTTTAATCATGCAGCTGATGAACACAATTCATCGGTAACATTATCGTTGTAATCATTAAACACTGGCAATAATTATAATACCCTTTGAAGGCATAGAACAAAGAAGACAGAAAACTATGGACAAAATAAAAGACTTGCCAGTGCTGAAGTGGTCACTCGTCCGTCCTATGTAAGTTAAAGGGAGACATTACATGACTTATCATGTCTGTCTTGACTTCCTTGTGAGCTGTACTATTCCTTCCATTGGATGGGATTCATACGTGTAAAGTTTTACTTTCACCAGATTGTCAGAAAATGTTGAAAACATGCATCAATCAGCCCTTGAGATGCTGTCCTGCTGGATGGTCTGCTTTAGTTATGGAGATCTCCTTCCATTGGAAGGCTTTGTGTCCTGTTGAAATTCATTTTAATTCCTGCAAGTTCCATATACATCAAATCACATAAAAAGAAAATCTTGTAGACGTAATTATTCAATTCACTTTAAAAAGATCCATTCTTTTCAACAACTAAATAGAAAAAATATTTAATACAAAATCACACGTAAGTTTTCCGTTGGTTTCTTCATTAAAATATTATAATAACTATATATTTACAAAACAATTGTAGATTATCCAAAATGATGATATATCGATTTTTATGACCTTTAATGAGAATTAAGACATGTTATTTATCTAAAAAAAACTCTTCCAATCAGGAAAGAGAGACGGAATTTAGAAGCAAATGATAGGCGGAAAGTGGATCCAAGAAGTTACCTAAATAAGGAGGATACTTGGGATATGCATCGGGAGGTGTATCACCGCACGCTCTGACGTTAATCGGTGAATCTGAAATATGTAAAACACCCTCCAACCCTCCCCAGAAAGGATAAAAGTGCACCACCCTCGCACAAGACTACTCCCACCAAATAATTGAAAAAGTTGCAGTGAATTATTCACGCATAAAGTACACTGCTTTCTGCATTCTTCAGTCTTCATCAATAAATAATTACACTACTCTCTTCTTTTAGCCTGGCTTCTATCATTTCCATCATTAAAGATCATAACTTTCCATTCTCTGATCGATTCCAATGGCATCATCAACAAAGAGACCACTTCAGTGTTTGTTAAGCAGAGTTTGTAGAGAGAGTAGGAGAAATTACGGTGCTCTTCCTGAAGGAATCACTCCTTCTTCTTCTCAGGACATTATTGGCTTGGAATATGAATTCAGTGCCCACAAGTAAAGCTTTCTTCTTTTCTTAATTTTTCTTCCCGTTCTCTTGTGAATCAGTTATTTATCTGGACGGAGTCATTTTTCTTTAACTATCGTGAAAGTTTTAATTCTTCCGCGTATTTTTGTTTCTGGGTTTTACTTGTAATTTCTCGAGCATGCATAAATTTGTTTCTTCTCTCTTTCTGTCTGCTGGTGTTTTGGTAGAATGAAACGTCGCTTCTATTCTTTCAATTGATTTAATTTGCTAAGATATATGTCCCGTGTTGTTCAAATTCTATGATTGTGATATGGTCGGGGAATGATTATTTTGATCAAACTCTTGTTATTGTTTAATCTACCTTATGTCTTACACGTTAGAGTTATCTGTACTGTTGAACTTAATTCTAACCTGCATGAGGGGTTTGTATTTTATTTGGTTCTGATATAATGGATACTATAATTTAATGAGTTTCTTTGACGTATCTGTTGATTGTAATTCCCAGTGGAATACGTTTTCTCTTGCAGTTATCATCCAGTTCCAATTGTATTCTCTCAAGCGAAGGGGTCTTCCATCTTGGACCCTGAAGGCAACAGATACCTAGATTTTCTTTCAGCCTACTCAGCAGTTAATCAGGTATAACCTTTTTTCATAGATGTCTTTGCACATTCTGAATGAAACTTCTAAGGCCAAGAGATGGAGTGGTTTCTGCAATTTCGCAGTAATGGCCTGCCTATCCCTTAGCTACCACCACTCTTCAGGATTAAACGAATTAGCCATTATTAATAAAAGGAATAACCTTCAGTTGAAATTACTTCCTCATGAAGGCCATTCCTTTGTGGATTGATTTTTGGAGTGGGCAAAACTTTGAGGCTTTTGCATGATGAATCTGATATAAATATAAGAATTAAGTTTTCAGCTTCCTTCTGCAGGGACATTGTCATCCAAAGATACTGAAAGCATTAAAGGACCAGGCAGACAAGCTTACTCTGAGCTCCAGAGCCTTCTATAACGACAAATTTCCAATATTCGCAGAGCGCCTAACAAGAATGTTTGGCTATGATATGGTATTACCAATGAACACTGGTGCTGAGGGTGTAGAAACAGCTTTGAAGTTGGCTAGGAAATGGGGATATGAAAAGAAAAACATTCCTAAAGATGAGGTAATGACTTGGAAAAGTTGTGATCATTAAACTATGAAACTAGAAAGCTATGTGTCACTTCAGTAGCCATTTCCTCTCCTCACTTCAGTATCCATTTCCTCTCCTCAAGTTATCATATCAATGAATATGACAGATCAGAGTCTTGTTGTGTGTATGTATTAGTTTATGCGTGTGAAGTAATTTGACCTAGATGAGGGAAGTCTAACCATCCAACTACACACCCTTTCAGATGAGAGTTTTCTGCATTACTTAAGCGTCGTAATATCCTTCAACCTTTAAATTACTTTCTTTTGATTTTGGTTATTATTGTGCAAAGGTTCACTAGTTGAGATATGATACATGCAGGCAATCATCGTGTCTTGTTGTGGCTGCTTCCATGGTCGTACAATAGCTGTTATCTCTATGAGTTGTGACAATGAAGCAACTAGGGGGTTTGGGCCATTGTTGCCTGGTCATCTTAAGGTTGATTTTGGCAATGAAGTTGCTCTTGAGAAAATCTTTAAAGGTATATATAGACCCAAATTTTCTGGTGACCGTTGCTTGGCTTGCATGGCACCAATGTTTTCTGGAAGCGTTTCTTTTCTGAAACACTAGTGTCATAAGGATGCTTAAGGGTACTCATAAATTCACCTTACTATGGCTTGCAGAAAAAGGAGATCAAATAGCTGGATTTCTCTTTGAACCAATTCAAGGAGAAGCAGGGGTATGTGTTGTTTGAAACTGAATTGCCTGATTGTTAACTTGTTATGAAATATGCTAGACATAATGAAGAATGTCTTTCAATTTTTGTCCTACATGTACCAATTTTTCGGAAGAAAAATGAAATAGCGATTGTCCAATTTCATTCGTTAAATGCTTTATTTTAATGTAGATCATTCACATCATCATTTATTTATTTATACGCATGTAAACGGATTCACAAATTTTCCTGAGGAAGTTGTGGTATCTGCTTCTTGTTGATCATTCCTGATGAATTGGTTGACGTGATAATTTGCGTTTCCGATTACCTTGGATACTTCGAACACACAAAATAACTTCTGAAAGCAATATAGAAAGTTCACCATGTATGGGAAAGTATCCAAACACTCTATGGTCTCTTAATTATTCATTTAGCTCGAGTACATCAATTGGTAGCTGATAACAACATCCGCCCTAACTAATTCCTCAGCAGCGTATTCATTCATATCCAAGCTCATATTGCATGGACGAATGGATTTTTCTGCTCGTCAATTTTGGCTTGGGGCTTTTTTTTTTTCAGGAGCTGCTCCTCTCTTTTCTCATAGTCCTTTCGTTATTCCATTCTCTCTTTTCAGTTGAAAATATTTCTAGTACCTCTTCTCTCTTTGTTCGTGCAGGTTATAATCCCCCCAGATGGTTACTTAAAGGCTGTCAGAGATCTTTGTTCAAAATATAACGTCTTAATGATTGCTGATGAAATTCAAACTGGATTAGCACGAACAGGAAAAATGCTGGCATGTGACTGGGAAGAAGTTCGTCCTGATGTAGTGGTAAATCTCTTTTTCCTTAATTTTAGTATGATGGACTTTCTGAGTACTGGATATGAAAGTCATGCATTCCTTTTTCAGTTATGACTCTTGGTGTTCTGAACTACTAGTCAATATTCCATAAAAATTGATACAGAAGCTGGTTTCTATGTCTCTTTCCAGATGTGTGGCCTCTAAAGGATTATGCATAATAACTGATGCTACAATACAAAGTTGATCGAACCAAAATTCCAAATTTTTTTCTTTTCATACAAACAACTACTGTTCTAATCTCGATTCAATGTATGCATTTGTTTTGGCTGGAATATGCAAGGTTCAGAGAGTCTATATGTTATGGGTGCTAAATTACCATAGTGATTGGACATGTTGCCCATCTTCAGAATGTGTTGGTGCTTGAAATGACTTCTTCTATGTTCTTTCTGCCAGATACTCGGAAAAGCATTAGGTGGTGGAGTAATACCTGTAAGTGCAGTGCTCGCAGACAAAGATATAATGCTTTGTATTCAACCTGGAGAGCATGGAAGGTCTGTGACACAAATGTTTGTTATTATAAATCTATGTTCACTTAGCTTTCTGATCTTATCTTTTGTTGTTTTTGCTGTTTTTCTTGCAAATGCTCTAATGTTCTTTTATCCCTTGTTCTCAGCACATTTGGCGGTAACCCTTTGGCCAGTGCAGTTGCCGTTGCCTCACTAGATGTGATCAATGACGAGGGGCTTGCCGAGAGGTACATATCCATGAACAACTGATGTGTGACAGTGTGCTGCTCTTTATATCTTAGATATCTGCAAATTTCAGAGTATAATAAAGGTTGTCATATATTATAGTTGCAAGGATCTCATAGTTGTCAGTTGAAGTGTACCTCATAGTTCGTTGAATTTTATTTAATTCTGTAGATCTGCCCAACTTGGGGAGGAACTCAGACATCAGCTACTCAAGTTACAGGAGCAATTTCCAGAATACATTAAAGAAGTTCGAGGAAGAGGTCTATTCAATGCTGTGGAGTTCAACAGCAAGGCTTTGTCTCCTATATCCGCATATGACATTTGCCTGAAGTTGAAGGAGAGAGGAATTCTTGCCAAGCCCACACACGACACCATTGTGCGGTTAACCCCTCCACTTTCCATGAGGTAAGAAAGCTTTGATGATTGCATTTGTGTCATAAACTAGACGAATGAACTTAAATTTGCCTGAACATGTTTTTGCTCTTTTTCTCTGTCGTTTCCCTTGTATTAATATCAATAGAACAAACACCTCGGGTAGGTAGTTGGACTGGTTACCTATCCGAAATATTTCATTTCAACCTGATAAAAATGCGGTATTTCCCAGTTTGGATGAGCTCAAGGAAGGGTCGAAGGCACTGCGTGAAGTTCTGGAACTTGATGTACCAAATTTGCGGAAAGCCAAACCAGAAAAGACATCCTCCTCGGCTGCTTCTACATCCTGTGACCGTTGTGGACGAAATTTGTATGCTTCTTCAGATTAAAGACGAACGAACAACTACCTCCATGTTTTGTTATGATTAAACTCGTATCTCTAATATCAACCGGCATATATGGATCCTCTGAAATAATTGTCGGTTCATTTTCTATCGTTTTCGATTGACATATTAATCTATTGACACTTGATCTATGAATCCATGCCCCATATTACTTGTACACCACCGATCCAACGTGGATGAAAAAACAGACCAAAAAATTATGCACATGCAGTTTCTGATAGAAGGTCCCAAATTGTACGTACGTGAAAAGTAATAAGAATCGGCGGGACATGGGATAGAGCTGCACATGAAGTATTTATAACTTTTAAGTAGAAAGTTGATTTGGGGAGTGCGTGTGCACCATATACTAAATTCCATTTTAATTGTTTACAATATCATATGGTTGATGGCGTGGTGGTGGATGGATGGATGGAGCCATATGCACGGGTTTATAATACTCCCAAGTGTATTTTATCGTATTTGGAGCATTAATCATCTCGAGCTTGGGCGAGGGAGACAGGGTGGAGACACATGCAATTAATAATGCAAAATCAATAGCTTTTTGGTGGTTAATCGTATACCAAGCCCAACACCTACTTGGCTTTCATTATAAAGCTACAGCTTATTAAAATTCATCATATAAAAAATAATAATAATATGATACGTTAATCTGTCATACAAAACTGTTGCAGTGGTTGGTTGTTTAATACTTAGCTGGAATATCATTGTTGTTTTCCAGTAAGCATGGTATTAATGGACATGTTCATTACAAGTGAGCATCTTCATTATAAAAATTCTTCCTCATTTAATTATTACTTATTAGATTTGGGTAAGCACTTGGCATTGGGCCTCTTTTTTTTCAATAACAAAAAATTCCGGTGGTTGAAGTTGCTAAGACGTTATAGTCGGTGGATTTGAGATGTGGAATATTCGCAAATAAAAATAGATATTTATATATGGATGGGTTAGATAAGCTTACTTCTAATCCAAGCTACGGTAATTACTTGCTTGGAACTGAGTTGGACAGGAGCTATGTTTATCCTTAATTTCATAAGTTGGGTCAATGAATAATAATCATCACAAGACAATGAATATATGGGTGTGGCTTTTCCATTTCATGTTAGAAATGACCAAAAGCTTCATTTCGTTGGATTAGTTAGAAGAATCAATTAACTAAAGATGCGTGTTTAGTGGCCTGGCCATAACTCAACTAAAAATTAGTTAATTTAGGAGTTAAACCACTTTGTCTTCTGTGTTCTTTCCATTTCATGTCATCTGCGGAAATGTTTGAAGAATAGCCCATTAATCACCACGGAAATGGCCAATCATCACACGCCATAATTTATTCTTATATGATATTTGAAGGTTTTATTAATTGAGGGTCAGTGTGTGTGCATTCCAAAGAGAAAGGGGACCATAACATGACAAAAAGTAGATATACAGAGAGATAATTAAATAACAACCCTAAGCCAATGGAACGAATCGGCCAGCATTAGCATTATTTGCCTTGTACTCCTTTTCTAAAAAGAAAAAGATCTTTTTCACCCATCATTTCCCCATTCCCTAACATTTATTGTCGTTAATCACGCGTCAAAGAGTCAGAGATTGATGATCCTTTGCAAAATTATTTATATATATGAAAAAAAAAGAGTAGGTCTTTAATATGAAAGTGGATATGGAAAATGCATTTTAAAATGATACAAAAATGAGATGGGTGATTTATTAATTAAAATTTCAATGGATATTCTTAAATTTCTGTAAAAGAAGGTTTGGCAGGGATCAATGTATGGAGTGATGATTATCTTCTCTTTACTTTTCCAACTAAACAAGGGGTGGTGTGGGGAAGTCGAAAGAGCCATTTTGTCACGCTGTTGGCTGATTTGATGGCTATTCCCCCACCCCCCACCCCCAAATAAATCCATTTCATCGATTTTAATTCTTGCAAATTGCAATATGAGAGTTTAGCTGTAAACGAGATAATGGATGGACAGGAAAACTAAGGGGCATAACTAATGACGATATTAGTGCAGCTGATCACCTGATCAATAATGTGATTTACCAACCAAACCACAACTTTGGACCACAAAAGCTCATTTAGTATGCTACTCATCATTCAATACCTGACCAATTTAATCAATCGACTAACACCCACTAGTTGCTTTCTGAGAAACAGACTGAGATGTCTCCCTGCAAATTAAAATCGGAAATTCCTTTTGTCAGCATCAACGTTTTCAACACGAATTTTGACACTAAACACAAACCTGCAAATTTCGACATTAACGGTGCTTGGATCTTCCATATCTATCCCAGGGTTTGAAAGTACATAAACCTACCTTTGAATCGATTACATTAATTTGATCATGTGTTGGATTATAAATATAATGATGTGATTTTTTTTTGAATATGATTAATCAAATATAACATGTTAATAAGTATACTAAATTATGATAAATACATAAATATAATTTCATCAAATTTGAATAATAAAATATATGATTTGAATTAAATATAAAAATTAAATTAGAAAAGAGTTAATTGTACTTAAAGTTGATCCATATTTGCGTGGAATTCAATCCATAGGTTTTGGTGACTTTATAACTAATAATATTATGAAATACTTAAACATTTAGAATTTGTCTTAAAAACTCAATTTATTTATAAATAAAAGTCCTATAAACAATATTAATATAAAAAAATAAAAAAGAAATATAATTTCGTAAAGGTATATTATAAATATTTGGGTGGTGAGGAGGAGGCATGATTCCCCACCAATATCAAAACCCGATTATTACTAGTACCTGCATGCTGCTCTCCAACTACTCTCGTATCTACTTTCACGCTCTTATTACCTTATTATCGTAATACCATTATAACCCACTTTTCTCATACTGTAATTACCCTTTTTATGCCCATTTCAGTAGGATGGTAACCTTTCACATGACATGACTCACCAGCATAGAAAATTAAAACAACATCTCACTTTCATATAATTAATTATGTTTTATGTATGTTATATAATACATATATCCAAACCACTACATTTGTATTGTATTTGAAACTAGAGACCATTCAAATTCGAGGCATAGCTTCAAACCTAAGGCAGGGGCAGGTTGTCGGGACCAAATTATCAGAAAGAAAAACAAAGGGAAAATGTTCGGGTCTGCAATTTTTACAATAACTGAACTCTTAATATGTTTTAATTGCTCTAATTTAAATTTTAAAAAAAATCAATCATATATCGCCTCATAATAATAAATTGTTTTTTTTTTAATTTTATATTTCTATAAAAAAGTATTAGTTAAAATAATTTTAATTGCTGTATTATCTATTAGTTTTCTGGACTGATCTCTTTTACATATCATTTATCTGTTTCCGTCACCCGCGCACACAGAGAGACATCTTCTTTTAACCTTTACGCGCACAACAACAACAATAATAAATAATGATAAAATAAATAAATAAATAGATTAATAGTATCCTCTCTCTGATAAATCAACTTCTTCTCTCTGTGAAGACAAAAATTAAAGCTGTGGTGGATCTATCTCCTCTTCCATCTCTCCTCCTCTTTACCCTACCAACACCCGCGACCTTCATTTTCCTTTCTCTCCTTTTTTTTTTTTCTTGATTTAAGATCTACCCTTTTCCTCTTTCACCTTCTTTATCACACCCAGATCTCGCTTTTCTTTATTATCAATCTAAATATGACGTCATCTTTCCGTTCAGATCCGTCTTCGAGAATCTACCCGGAGCCCGATTCTCTTTCAATAGTTGACCATTTCGACCGATTACCGGACTCTCTTCTTCTTCTTGTGTTTAATAGAATCGGAGATGTCAAAGCTCTCGGTCGCTGCTGTGTCGTTTCCCGCCGCTTTCACTCTCTTGTCCCACAAGTTGATAACGTTCTGGTTCGTGTCGATTGTGTCATTTCTGATGATGACGCGTCGCCTTCTTCTCCTTCTGAGAAATCTCGATCTTCTTCCTCTTCTGGGTTCTCGTCGATTTTTCGACTGCTTTTCGGTGGTATAGCTAAGCCTTTTCAAGCTATTGGTCAGCTTTTCGGACCCACTAGACGGGACGTGTTAAATCTTTACCCTAACTCTTCAGCGAGAAACGGTCTTTTGTCTTCTTCGAATTCTGCGCTCTCTGTTGTCGGTAGTAATAGTAGCGGTGGCAATACCAATAATGAAGACGACGATGATGTTAGAGGAGAAATGGAGCAAGGTGGTGTTACCCATCATTCACCAACTCAGGTTTTAAAGAATTTTAATGAAATTCGTTTCTTACGAATCGAATTACCTAGCGGCGAATTAGGCATCGATGATGGTGTGCTTTTGAAATGGAGAGCTGATTTTGGATCTACTCTCGACAATTGCGTCATTCTTGGTGCTGCTTCCGTAATCAACAATTCCCATGCCAAAAGTTCCTCTGTTTTGCAAGAAACCACACCCGATCCGGCGGCTTGTGGTAATGTCACTACCAACAACAATAACAACAATGGCGGTAGTAATGGTGATGATAATGGCAGCATACCTGAGTCGTTTTACACGAACGGAGGCTTGAAATTGAGAGTTGTTTGGACCATTAGCTCGTTGATTGCAGCTTCTGCTAGGCATTATTTGCTTCAACCGATTATCGCTGAGCATAAGACTCTTGATAATTTGGTATTAACGGATGCTGATGGGCAAGGAGTGTTGTGTATGAACAGGGAACAGCTCGAGGAGTTGAGGGTGAAGCCATTATCGGCCTCTTCTGCCTCAAAGAGGACGCTTGTGCCTGCTTTGAATATGCGGCTTTGGTATGCTCCTCAATTGGAACTCCCTGATGGCATTGTGTTGAAAGGTGCTACTTTGGTTGCTATTAAACCAAGTGAACCGTCCACCTCAAAGAAGGAGGTTTCTGATACCTCTTGGGTTTCTACCGCTTTTGAAGAGCCTTATGGTACTGCTGCTAAGATACTGGTGAAGAGAAGGACTTACTGCTTGGAGATGAACTCCTTTTGATGACTCTTGTTGCTAAGGTAGCTTTGCTGATCTTTAATCTTGTATGTAATATAGATACATATGTGGATCGAAAATTTGCCGTTCAGATACGCAATTTCATAATGTGTATGCTTTACATTATTTAATTTTGCGATGAATTCCATTTGTTCTGTGATGCTGAGTCCACTCGGTGTTAAGAAACGATTATAAGAGATAGGAGAATAGCTTGTAGATCGAAGTTGTGGAATCTGTCTGCTTCTGAACGAACATTACTATAATCTTTTGTTCTTTATCGTTATTTCCCTTTTGTTCTATTCTTTAAGTGCAACATTCTGCATAGAGGAAGCTGTACGCCTTTGGTCGACTGCCCTTGCATACTTGATATATACTATGAAACAAATCTATGGCATTTTCTATAATTTATTTTTGTTTTAGCTTTTTTGTTCAGTTATTCAAATAAAGCAGTTCTTAATGGGCTTTACAGGAAAACTCAAATGGTCTGGCGGAAGGTGAAATGTGCGAGGTTTTTCGGGGTGTAGAATCAGATACCAGTTGGCCAGAAGTGGGTTCAAAATCCGGAAACTGCTGGATCCTCTGTTGGATTGCCTCCATGATGCCCTATGTTGGTCGACCATTCAACTTGGACGGTCATTTGCTTAAAAATGATGCCTGAAATGCATCTGCTGCTAATTTTTTTTATCGAGGCATATGCTTTGTAAGAGTGCACACATGCAACTAGGTGGATGTTGTGAAAGCTTTGAGTTTGTAGTCGATTTGCTTAAATCTATAAGCTGTGTATGTTAAAAAGTGTAGGTATAAATATGTTGTGCTTATATCACACTTATGAACTAATTGAGCAATGCAGTTTATAATTAATGCTAACGCCCTCAACCTCTATTTTCATTCTCTGTTGGCTAATTATTTCTTCTTCTCTCTTTCGCTCTACCCATCTTTTCTGAATATGTAGCAACTTGCATTTTATCCTGAATGGTAACTGTGGATGGTTTCCTGTGATCACGATGGGTATATGATGTAGGATAAACATGGCAGGTGGATGATGCCATTGGCTTATGCAACGTTAATGTTGTTTAGAAGCTTGAACATGGCAAATTAAGTGATTTAAGAGTTCATGTCAATGCAAAAGGCAAATCTTACCTGGGCTCTAATCTTTAGACCGAAGCAGCAAGTTTGTTGTACGGGACCCGTTATTTGTGGTTCCTTGAGAAATGCACCCGTATTGCATATATTCTCGCCAGTTGCTGATATAGACAGCTTTGGTTTCCGGGAAGGTGCCTCCAGATTGTTAAAAGAACTAGCAAGGACTCCCTGGATTGCTTACTTCATGCTAATGTTTATATGGTTATCACAACTCGTATGATGCTTGCAGTTTATTAAAAATTTTCTCTTCGTTATAGTCGTCGCCCCCTCTTCCAGCGGGTCGTAGATGTTGAAATGGGTGAAGGGGTCTACTTTTTGCTGGCCGACCGACTGAAATTACTCGAAAGTTGGTACGATTAAATTGGCAGTACAGCAAGTAGCTGGCTATGTGATGTATATTAATCAGCAGCATCCTCAAACAAGACCAATTTTGTTTCCTTCCTCGTCGATTATTATTATGAGAAAAAGAAAAGAATAAAAAAAAGAGTAGGGCATTCTCATAATATGGTTGTTTAGACAAGTTGTATTACAATATGCGCAGTTGCTGTGGTATGAATAATAACCGAAGGGGCCAAGATGAAATCTTGTTGAGGAGTTGGCTTGGCTCCTCTCTGTTGAAGTCCCTTTGATTAGTTGGTTGGCAGGGCCCTCTAAATTTGCATGATTGAGTGCTCAACAACATGATATGACTATTGGCGGGCTCTTTTCTTTGCATTTGCACTTATGATTATTGGATTCTCCGTGGATTTCAACGCTTCTAACGCACCAAACGCCGCACATTATGTTGCCCTATAATGGAAACCATTAGATAGCCGAATTTAACTCAGGAAATGCCTCCATGGCCAGCATTTAGCAGATATGATAATTCATTTCTTGCTCTGTTTAATTAATAAATCCTTGCTTGATGACATTATCTATCACTTCTAGTTTCTCCATCCAATCCTTTTCCTTTTCTGTTTCTTTAAGTTGGCCGGTTCATACTCTCTTTATCTGCTGATTGATACATTCCACGTGAAGAAAACCAAAACTCACTTGCATCCCCTTTTGACTTTATGCTATCATTTCATTTCCCATCATGTAATGCTTCCTTCATCATGTATCATTGCATATACTTAAAATCATATAAACAAACGACTGCATCATAATAACCTAGTACGAGTTTTTTGATATATTCACGTGAAATATGAGTTTCCTAAATGCAAGTTGTCCCATTTTTAAATGATGGAGTTGTTTTAAAAGAAACAAATCTTGGGATTCAATGGTGGTTGAAGGAACCTTATAAGATGTTTACATGAGCTGATATGATAAAAAACCTATCTCTTCCATAATTGGGTAAGCCATAGTTGGCTTAGCATAATCATTTAGGATAAGTGGGGGATTATATATAAATGGTAAACACAAAGCCCCACATGTTTATTTATCAGCAGGCAATGGTTGTGATTGTAAAGTAAGAGGTGAGGTAGTGGAAATTATAATGTACACACGATTTAAAGCAATTGGGTTCCATTTGCTACGTATTCATTTTATTTTCTGACCAAAAGTATATAAATATGAATGTGATTTTTCTTTTTTTGGGTCACGCTTCCACTTTTTCAGGGAAATGTCCCGGTGATACTCGTCTACTTTCAAGCCACAAAGTCTTGATGGGCCACTAGATCTTTATGTATATATTTTTGCTACAGTTGTTGACGTGACTCAATCTTTGTAAGGAATGCATACCGTTATTTTGATGATGTTGATGGCAAAATTTTACCCTCAACTTTGATCTTTACCACTAACTAATGCATGCTTTGGAGATAAATATCAGTGCATAGATGTAGTAGGCATTGTATGAAGAAGATGCCTTCAGCTATGATTCTTTTGGATATTAATATGACACAGGAAGTTGAAATTGCTTTTGAGAAAGTGAAAAAGTTGATTTTAACGAGTTATTTTGGTCTGAAAGGCTGCTAACATGCAATGGATTTTTGCCTTTTACTCTTTTGGATAAAGCAGTTGAGATTGCTTTCGACAAAAGTAGAAACGGAAGATTGATGTTTTATTTTCTTCTTCTATGCAAACCCCATTCAAACTTTTTATATAACAAGTCTCTGTCAATCGTGCTTGGCCTTTCAGCTTTTATTCAAGAACTATTCTCAAATCCATTGTTTCTTTTTATTAAAACAAAAGAAAAGATGCATGTCCATGGGCAAAGAAGTTGCATCTGCACAGACGATGCCTTTGGTTTGCCGTTTTTATTGGGCCTAAATCACTGATATAAATTGCCAAAGAAACACGTCCGTGGTTCCTATGTGGGCTTCACTGCTGCTGTATGGGTTAACATGTCTCTCTCCTTTGATAAAACAAACTTAACCTGTTGATTCAACAAATGAACTTCGAAGAATGGCGGATGCGGGTAGGGCTGCAATACCCCAGCATAAAATCTACACCTAACTCTCTTTGTAAGAACAAAAATTAGTCGCTAATTGTTTGCGTTTACATATGGATATAAGAGACCGACTTGGCGCTTCTCTGTTGGTATTTACAGGAACTTGACATGCAAGATCTCCGATTCTATGACATCTATACTCTAATGTAAAGCCATGCATACCACCAATCCGCATCAAATGACTTGCATGCTGATTAAATTGATTATGTTCAATCTATTAGATTATAAGACATTTATCTCGTCATGTAAATATAACTTAGCTACGAGATTTCTGAAGCATTGTATGAAGACAAGGAGGAAGGATGAGTTGGCGGTGATAGAAAACTTGATGAAGGAGAAGGATGTGATTCTGCTCAACTAATGAAATATAGACAATTTTCAGAATAATCATAGACAAAGGGAAAAAGAATCAACTTCAAAACCGAATCGTATTTGCTCCTGAAAACACACATTGCACGCTTACATAAATCGCATCCTGATATAAAGAATGCTTTAGCTGAACGACTTCAAAATGGATAAAGCTGAACACCAACAATTTTCAGAAGTTTTTAATATTTTATGGATGATCACCAAGGCATTTTTCATTTGCTCACACCGCATGCTGCCATCTTCATGTTCCTGCATCAAATATTTCATCATGAATATTGATTACAACCCACCCACAGAGTATTCAACTTGAAGGAATCACATTTCATTAAACTTCTAGTTGAGTAATCATTGGATTGGATGCATGACATAATAAACTGCCTGCTTCTTTCTCAATTATAAGAGCGACTCATAATAAATAAAATACCAACACCAGGGAAAGGTTAAGCTCGGCTCATGTAAACAAATGTAATCTATAATTAGCAAAGTTTAAATTCTTTCCGACTCAAATGTCCTTCCGTACGTGACTTCCAACAACCTTTTTTAGAAATTACGAGTCTCCGAGTCTTCACATACACTCCTACACCCTTCCCTTTGGAAAATCCTTAGTGACTGTCCAGCCTCCATCTTCAAATTATGCAACTCTACTTAGAACATCAACACTAGGAGGTCGCTAATCTGATGATTCATGTCCTAGGACCATACCATGTAAACCAACTATAAGCACCTTTAAATACCATAATTTATATTCTTCTCTAATGGGTTCTTCAGTCACGTATAATACATTTTAGTTGAACTTTTCCTTGGGGACAAGTCTCACATCTTAACGGTCGCGTTAATATGTTAATTTGTTGGAACTACATCCAAAGTCTAAGTATAGATCAGACAAACACCGAAGCTGAAAATTACTTTAGAAATCAACATGAATTGATATTTCAAGAATGGCATTCCACTTCATTTTCACACAGTTGCAATACATGGTCTGAAAAAAAATTAAATAAAACTAAAAACTAACATTGCCAAAAGTTGTCTGAGAAATCAACATAGGGGTAGTTCCTTGATATCAAGCATGAAAGTTGAATACAAACCCATCTTCAGGAATCAAATTTCCTTCTCTCAGTCTTTTATTTTTTTCAAATTCCACTAAGTTGAAATTGATGGTATTCTATTAATTAGTAACCTACTTTTCAAGATAAAATTCAATAATAAAAAGGGTAGCAGAGGATAAGGGTGATGACTAACCTAACGGAAAATATCTTAAGGGCATGATAAACTAAAACGGAGATCTTCAGAATCGTTTTTTTCAATCTGAAGCTTTTTCTATTGAACAGTAACATGAGTAATATTCATGATTAACTCTTTGAATGAAAGGTTTAGGTAGTTTTAATTATAATTAATCAAGATAAATGAAAAATGAAACGTATAAAGGTAAGTGCAAGTAACATTTTTTGACACCAAGTTTCCAACTCGAGCAAAGCTCTAAGAAGAATCAAAGTCAAAAGAAAGGTTATATTTTTCAAATATGAAGAGTTAGTATTATTTTATTGACCTTTCCTTAAAAGGAAAAAGACATTTAAGGAAAGAGTGTAAAGGAATATGAGCCATATTATAAGTATAAAGACAACATTAAGTAATAGTTGTCCCTCATTAAATTATTTGTAATGAAAATTTGAAATAGGGATTTTTCATTTTCTAGTCATTTTGATAAAAGGTAATGCTCAAAAATAGAGCTGATAAAAATCATGTTGCTTTCCATTCTAATTCATCAAACACGACAATTAGTTTGGGGTGATCAAACACTAAGAACCAAATTCTGGTTCCAAAACCAGACATGCCCCGCTTTCCTTAAACATGTAGACCTTTTCCTAATTGATAATCACAGCTATAGTCCATTGCTAGCTGTTTAGTTCTTAATAGTTTATCTATACACATCAAAGTACCGCTTTTCTTCTGTTCCGATTCTTGTTTCTTGTCTAGAAACTTGGAATGGATCAAAGAGCTTATGTATGAATCCTTCCTCATGCCCTACGTTTACCTTAGATCATCCAAACGTAACATATCATTTGTGTTTACTGCTAAATGATTAATAATTCTACTTGGTTTCATGCCTCTTTGTCTGCCCAACCAAGCACCGACACAAAATAAGCGTCCAATCTCTAATCTTGACGTTATAAGTTCCAAGTGCTACAGGCCGAGGAAAAGGAGGGTGCCGGGAGGGACTAGCCCCAAACACGGGGAAAAATTTTAGTAATTATTTTTTAGCATATAATATATATATAAACGGTATACCATGAAAGCACACGCCCCAAACTCTAAAAGATAATGATTTTAACGTGTAAAAAAATCAATATTGTTATTTTTACTGGTTTTCCAAAGATTATGGACTCTCTTAAACTTGAAAAACAAAATATTAAATTTCTTTTGTAAATGTAACTTTAATTGATTTTCCAAAACTTAGGATTAATTGACAAACCTCTGGAATAAAATTGACGAATATTTGGTGATTGTATTGACACAAATGAAACCTTAGACAAGATGATCTCCGTTGCAATATGATTATTTATATGCTATAATTCCTTATGAAAAATCTTCTCAAACACTATATCGTACAAATTTCAAATTACAGAATTTATTCACGTGCATATGATTAATGATTATGCCGTTCAAATAATATATTCCCTTTCCCACCCATCTCTTATAGATTTTACTGTTTGAAAGTAGACTATTTCAGCCCTACGTGCATGGTCTTTACGGCCAATGCAGCATTTCCTCTCTTTTAACCTTAAAAACCTTGCAAGATTCGACATAACGCCTATCTCTTGGCATGTGGCCCAATTCTACAGGCAGAAAACAGAATTGGGATTCTAAAGTTATATTCTAAAGATTTGTAAAGGTTGAAACTTTATTCCACTCAGAGCCAAGAACATAGCTGGGCCACATAAAGACTAACACCTGGCTCCGATAGCAGATGTTTGTGAGAAGGAAACCAGAAGGAGAACAAACAATGAGGCAAACCTGCCGACTCTTATTCACCGCAATCCATGCAGGAATCATAGATAAAGGACAATATAATACATAACACTCATAAAAATACACCCAATGCCAATTTAGTTTATGAATACCAAGAAAAAAAAGATTATAATAAAACTCGAGGGTTTAGTATTCCTATGCACTTCATCTGTACCTTGAAATCAATTCAAGGGATATGAAAATGGAAAATTCATTACCAAAGAATAAGGCATACAAGGCTAGAACAGTAGGCACCGAGCTATAGTTTTGAAAAGTAGAACTTCAAGGATAGTAGAGTTTTAGGCTCACCTGGAAGAGACGGAGAGGACAATGAGAGCTTTCCGGCAAAATTAGTTCTTTTCTTTGCATTTCTGATCGGAATGCCTACTTCCATCGCCATAGAGATGCAACCCTGGTTGGAACTGATGGTAGTGATGGTGATTCTCTATCGGTGGTTGAGATGGTGCAGCAGGACTGATGAAGAAGGGTACATTGGTTGAGCCATCTATAGGAGACGAAGATGGAAACCTCTGAATATGAGGCAATAAAAGAGACTGTGATGATGAATTGGACTGAAGGGTCCCCCTATTGAAACCAGCAAGGCCTGAAGAAGAAATTGTAAAGTTGAGATTATAGTCCCCACCGGGACCCGATGATTGTGTTGTGGCCACTGGGATCAAATGATCGGAAACAAAAGGAAAATGCTGCAACTGCTGCTGCTCTTGGTGGTGATTCTCCCCAGAGAAATTAAACGGGGGTATTGACATGGTCATTGCTTGAGATATTGGATTCCCCAACTGAATTTGACCTGAAAAAACAGATGACTGATGGGTTGACCGTGACGATGAGGGGCCTAATAGCCCTGTGCCTCCAAAGTAATCCATAGGAATCAAGGGCCACTGCCTCGCCGTGGTTGCTGCTGCCTTGTGATGGAACAAGTTAACCTCAAAACCAGAAGGACTAGTAGTAGTCGCAGCAGCGACATTGTTATTGTTATTACTTACACTGTTAATCCCACCCGTTAAAAGCTCAGTAAACGTGGAGTTCTGAGAAATGGGGTGGCTCATATTCTGTTGGTGAGCAATGTTACGCGACTCATTCTCTTTCTCCTTTTCTTTTGCAGCTCTTTCCCTAGCCCTTTCTCGAGCCTTGACTCGATTAACACGAATATCAGTTCTTAATAGTGATAACCCAGACCCTTTGCTGGTGTCTGAAGTGCTACTACAAGCAGATTTAGACAAAGAAAGATGTTGGTTTTGATTCTGGTTAAAGTTGGGATCTTCAAGCTCTACATCAGCTGAATCAAACCCCTGTTCGGTACCATCACTGGTTCTTTTCTCATCACTTAATTGCTTTGGAGTATCAGGAAAGTTACCATTGAGAGAAGGAAGCTCGTTTATCGCATCTGCAGCTGCTTTAATCAGCCATTCAACTGCTTTGCTAGGCTGATCATAACCCAACCGATCTTGTAGATCATAGAACTGAATAGCAGTGGTCACCGATAACCGTACCCTTCGATCCCTTAGACCCTTTGAGGTCCATACTTTGCTGTGTCTGTCTTTCCCACCAGATGCCCTAGCAACCCTAATTATACGGGAAGAATGGTGCCATCCACGAAGCCTATTAGCACTGCCAGCATCGCCACCAGGACCGCCAACATTTCCACCAGTTTCGGTGCCAAGATTAGGCCTTTCGTTGAGTTCTCCATCTTCTTCATCGTCGAGGTATTGGTGGTCAATAGTACCACTACTTCCTTTCTGACCTACATTGGAAATGTCACTTCTCCCATTACTACCAACTCTAGAGAATTTAGATGGTGGTTGTGTCTGGATCTCCTCCACCTCCATAGCACTTTCATTCCTTTTGTCAAAACAAGAACTCAAAAACTCCACCTTCGATAACTTTTTCTCTTCTCTTAACCTTGCTTTATCCTTCTTTATCTCTCTCTTTATTTTCTTTGTTCCGGTACTTAGGATAGAAAGAAAATATGAAAAAGAGATAAAAGTAGGGTTCTTTTGTGGAGTTATGAGAAAGATGGCTAGAAGAAGAAGAAGAAGTGCAGAAGGTGGGGTTGCTGTGTCCTATGCATTGCTGACGATATATCAGTGATAAAAAGACCTTTCTTTACGATCCGAAATATCACAGTCCAAGTCAGGAGTGAGAAACTACAAAAACCGAAAAGAAAATAAAATTAAAAAGAAAAAGAAAAGCCCTCTTCTCAGCTTCTCTCTTGATTAAGCTTTTTTTTTTTTTTTCAGCTAACAGGGAAAGCTCTCAAAAGCAAAGCCTGCAGCTATGGCAGCCTCAGTCTTCAGCCCTGCAACAACAAAAAAAAAAAAATCACCAAGTTAAAAGAAAAAACTCGCTTATAAAACTGAGAAAAATCAAGAAAAGTAATCAGATGGCTTTAATAAGTAAACAGAAAGAAACACACTCAGACATCTGCTTTAATCTCAAAGGACCATATATAGATACAAGGACTTTCTCATCTCATAGCCTGAAGATCTGACTTAATCGTACAATATCTACAAACCCAAGCTAAAACTGTTTTACAGCTTAAACCTAAAACACCAACATGTGCATTCACTGGTTACACATTCATAACACAAACACCTTTAATCTGTGGATTTTCTGCTTCGAAATTAAGCTAAAACAAAGAATCAGTAATTATGTACAGGTTGCCGATCTTAGCCTTACGGCTTGACCGTAAAAGAAATGGCAGACACTGACTACACCACCACCACCAAGACCTCCATCAGGACTAAAAGCAATAATGGTAAATGACAAAATATCATTAATTAAAACAGTGTTTCAAAATTAGCAACAAGTAGCGAGAAGGGAATACAGTTCAAAACATAATAAAATAAATATATAAAAATTTGCTTACAGTGAAACAATGTTGGGTACAGTTTACAGGTGTCAAGCTTTTAAAAAGCTTTTATCTTTTATCCTGTTTCTTTTTCAGCAATTGGTTGTTCACAGATCTTTGTTCGCAAGTATCCAAAATCGACGGATCTGTTGTTTCAGAAGATAAATTAACTTCGCCGATCAATCTTTCAACTGCAAAACTGGAAAATCAAACTGCCGGTAAGAGATTTAAGGTTTAGTACATTCATATTGACAGCTCTAATTAGGTAGCTTAATCTAATAATTTTTAATAAAAGAAGATACTTTTCAGTTGATTAATGAGCTAAAGATTATTACATTTTTAGCCTGCAATTATGGACTCATTAAAGAAAGAAAATGAACCCATAAAAACCAGCATACAGCAGCTCATTATAATAACAAGAATAAAAGAAAGAGAACCCCTGAAATGGAGGGAAAATCCAAACAATTTACGCTCCATCCGGACATAAATAAAGTTATTATCAGCTCTTGTGAGGGCAGATAAATGGCGGACCCGATATTCAATGGCAATTCAGTTTAGCTTTATTCAACAGAAAAGAAACTGTTTCAAGTGCTCAAACAACGAACTTCGATCACATGAAGCAGAAATTCAGTGCTGAAAGTTTTGAAATAGAACAGGAAGAAGGAAGGGACGAAAAGAAAAGGCCAGTTTTGAGAGTGGTTTTGCAAGAATTTGTAGCTTGGAGAAAGATTTGCAAAAGAAACACTTGCTACTTACCTCCTTCAACAAAAGAATATAACAAACAGCTAGCTCACCATTAACAAGCTAAATTCACAACCCAACCATAAACCAAAAATTCAGCAATTGAAGAAAGAAAGAAACAAACAAACAAACAAATACTTACACTAGGGTTGAAAATGAAGGGAAAAAAACAAGAAAATTAAGCCCAAAAAAGAAATGGGTATCGAAAAAACGAACTTATAAGGTGAAAAAAAGAGAAAAGGACTTGAAGATTTAAGCCTTTAAAAGGAGAAAGACGAAGAAGAGCAAGAAGAAGAGTGGAAGGGTTGAAGCTTCTTTTTATCAATACCCATTCGAGCAAAGCTTATCGCGAAAGGACAGACACCGCGCCGTTCCCCAGTTCCCTTTTAATCTATCGTATTCCTTTTACCCAATTTATCCTTACTTTATTTTTTTATTTACATTTTCTGCCATCGGGTTTACGAATTTTTCTTTTTATGGAACAAATAATTCCCTTTCTTTAGTTTGTTTCTTTATTATTCTTTTTCATTTTTATTTTAATTTTTTTGAATACCTTTCCATGTCATGTAACTAACCACTGAACGTCTTCTTTAGTAAAATCAGTCGTTTGCTGTTGAAAAGGAGAATGAAACGAAAAAAAAGACGGTCGTTTCGTTCGAAAACGAATTGTAAGAATAGCAATGATATCATGTTAGTACTTTATATAATCTCTCTTATTTTTGAACGAATTTAGATTATTCTGATTTTTTTTATGAAATATTGTAATAATTTAAAATAAACACAAATCATTAAATTGGATATTTAATTAAAAATATAATAGATGGGACCCACGTTGAAAAGTAGTATCATTTCATGGTAGTGTACCTACATGGGCCATGATAACCCAGGAAGGGCAATATTATCAGGACATTTGGGCATTTTGTACGCATTCACGGTCATACACAAACCGACGAGCCCCTTCTTATGAATCAAAGGATTATTCGTCTTGCTTCCACTGGTTTCAAAAATATCAACTCCAAAATAGTTAGGGCTTTCAATGCGAATGATAATTAGATTTGCCACTCTACGACTAAATGCAGTCAGCAGCATCTGATGACCAAGAAAAATCATAAACTCAATCAATGAGTTGATAATATCCATGATGGGCCATTACGTGATCGGGTAAAGTTGCAATTTTCAAGTAATGAAGAGGGGTATTATTATGAAGAATATAATAAATTTAAGGAATTAATAGAAAGAGGGTCTTTCTCAGCACCCGGTTGAGAACTTCCTGTATCAACTAATGAGAAGCTTTTCAGAAAGGTTATATTTAGTTAATTAATATTAATTAATGGGATAAAACTAGTAATTGGTCCGTACTGATAATGATGTTTCTCTTTACTTCCCATCTTTAATACAGTAGTAGTAATATTTTATTATGGGTTTTATGGAATTAAACACGAATCCACTCTGATTCCCTGCTCCCGCATTCTATATTCCCTCGCACACCGGATCACCACTTCTTTCCCCACCTTTTTTTTTAACTTAATAAAAGGAAATACAAAAAATAATAATGAAATAAAATATTTTTTATGATTAAAATGTAAAAAAAAAAATAATTATATTTTCCTAATTCTTATAAAATTATAAATATATCTATCAATTTCAAAAAGAATGAATATTTTATTAATTTGCATTATTTCATTTACTTTTATTTTTATATTTATAAATTATTTTCCTGAATTAAATAATATCGAAGATAATATTAAATGATATTTAATGTAAAATGAAGGCAACTTTTATCAAAATAAAAATGAAAAACAATCATGAGTGTAACTTTTGATGCGAAATTTAGCTGAGATTATAACTTTTAAAAGGAATAAACGTTTCAAAGCTTTACCTTTTAATTGGGAAAACGTACAGAAATAAACACAAATATATTACTTAGATAAATTCATGAAAATAATACAATGCCTCAATGATTCATAAATTTAGTTAGAATTTTTAAAAATTAAAAATCAAAAATCGAAAAAAATTAAATTCAAAAAGGTTCATTCAGTTTGATTTTAAAAGCTAAAAGTTGGGAATTGATAGAACAATACTCAACCCTAATGATAAGCAATATTTTTTTTTTTTAAAAAAAAAATCCTCAATATGATAAGAAACGAAATGTAATGGGATGGAAGCTGGGTAGCTAGCTAGAAACAGGGTCCAAATCCAAATCATAGAACAGAAAAAAGAGGCAATGGAATTCAGAAAAATGGAGGAAAATGGGTTGTATGATGTTTGTTATCCAAATCACAGCAATGTCTCGTCATCAACCCCAATTCTCCTTACATTTAACAACCCAAAAGGAGGAATTAAATTAAATTATTAATTTGCAGGAAAAAATATTAACCAACCCAAAGGCGTGTTCTCGCACTTCCATGCTCAATCACTTGCCGGTTGTAAAGAAGCCGATAATTATATAATAAGCAAAACCCACTTTCCACAACATGCTATTCTCGCTAGATCAAGTGATTCGATCAATATTCGTACCAATTCA
Source organism: Dalechampia spathulata (assembly GCA_948192965.1). NCBI lineage: Eukaryota > Viridiplantae > Streptophyta > Magnoliopsida > Malpighiales > Euphorbiaceae > Dalechampia > Dalechampia spathulata. The sequence goes on from CANYBF010516332.1 coordinate 37,509, forward strand.
CTCCCTCCCTCCCTACCATGGATTTCACTTGGTTAATGAAAAACTAACTTGACAGCCCACTGGCTAGGCAGGCCGCATACGAGTGCATGTATGAGGAATAAGGGAGAGAAGAAGGGACGAGGAAAAGGGCAAAAAGGCAGACTGGGGAGATGGGAAAAGTGAGGTTTGTTTGACAAGTTCAAGGCAACGAGAGAGAAAGTTGAGTGAGAGTGTGTGTTTTTATATTATATAATTGTATCAAAAGAAATGTGACACGCTCGAGAGAGAAAGAGAGACGAGAAAGGAGAAAGGAAGCAGAGGCATGTGTCCTTGTGTAATCTATGAATGGGGTTGCAGACTTCTCGATGACCAGACCACAGCACGTGTCCTCCTCTTGCTCCCTTCTCAATTCCATTATTTCCCTTTATTTCTTTGCCTGCTCTCTCGTCTTGGTTTTGCCTTCTTTCCTTCCATCTCGGGATATGATTTCCGAACCTTAATGGACTTGATTTCAGACCAACTAACATTCAATATATCCTCCATTAAGAGACCAAACAAAACAAAATGGATAATAACTCTTATTTAATATTAATCCAATCACTTATTTTCTTATTTATATATTTTAATTATAAGGATAAACATTAAAATAAACCTGACACAGTTTGATTGAAGACGAGGGTTTCATAGCTTTTTCTTGAGCATATGTTGTTTTACCAGTCTTGGATATTCAAGAAGATGCGGAAGATGAAAGGGATTCATGCACTTGATGAACTCTTGCCCACCGCAATAGATTTCAAGATTCAATCATGCATAATAAAATCCAAATTACGATACTAATGCATTGTCTTTGTTCACAAGTGCTCAAATCACATACCCATCAATGTTTTAGAATAGTTAAGATAATTTTACAACAGGAAAAAGAAGTAACAAAAGGACATTCCCATTTGAAGAAAAGCATGGCTTAACCTGAAGTTGACCATAAAAGGTGATTAAAAAAGTCGATAAAAAAGGACATGAAGATGAGAGGAATGATGCATGACAATACATACAAGTTTCCTAGTTCCAGTCAAAAGACTTACTATTTTCTCAAGCATGCCTCTCTTGATGTCGACAGGAGTACTGGCTGATTTGGTATTCCGTCAATATCACCTATTCCAGAGTCAAAAAGGATAACGCATTTAGGGCATCAATACGTTAACTGTTCTATCCCCACTATCATGGCGTGTTCGTGTGATATTCTTCTTTTGAGGGGTTTAATAATTCAGATAAAGTCAATCAGGTTCTATTGGGTTTGACCAGTACATAGTAAATAATATAATAATATCAGAAGATGAAATTAAAATCAAAGTGTTGGCGCGATTCTGCAGGTAGTCAGATCTCGAACCTGCAATTTTTGACTTCATGTGAGCGTCAATGTTTCTGGTTATATCCAGTGGCAGCTTCTTTACCACTTTGCATAAAAAATCTGGAGCAAACAGAAGCACTGATACATGAACTTGGGGGTAGAGAAACATGGCACTTTCGAATTCAAGCTTCAATTATCGGAAAACAGTATGTTGGGCGGAAGTGGACATCTTTACTTTGAAATCATCACGTAATATGAGCTCATCAAGAACAATTAGATCAACTATCCCACTGCACCCTATGATAGCTATACCGATGACCGCATCCCTCATAGCTTAACTTAGTCCATCATTATCTAACTTGTACTTAAATTACTACCATCTTTAATAAAGTTAGACATTTTAATACTATGTTGACATTTTTCTGCATTTCTTCCAACTAATAAAAGTTTCATAAAACATATTGAATTTTTTGAAGTTTTTTAAAATTACCCATTTTCTTTAAAAAAATATATTTACGAAACTAACACTTTAAAAATTTTCATATACATTTTAATTTATAAAAAAAATTTACTTCAATATGTTTATTTTAATTTATAAAAGACTTACTTAAAATCTATTTTAGATTTATTTAAAATTTATTATATTTATCATAAAAAAATTTTTTTTTTTGTAAAAAGTATTATTTTTATAAAATATCAAAAATCATTTGATATTATTAAAAATATAAATTGAAATCTATCATTTTTATAATTATTCATAATATATTTAATTACATAATATTTATAATTAAAAATGATGAATTTTACTTTTTTAGATTCTTGAGATTTTATAAAAATAATAATATTTTTATAATATATTTACACTAAATTTTCTGAAAGTTATAGTAAATCTTTTAAAATATTATTTCTAATAAAATTTTTTGTAAATTTATTATTTTTACAATTATTTCAAAAATAATTACATTTTAAAAATTTTTCCAATTTATGCAAAATAGAAATGGGCTCTTTGTTGCTATTGGGCCCATTTCCAACTCCTCGTCACTCTGTTACTGTCTGGCATTAGGGTTTTCTCTTGCATTTCAATTTTCAAAGCTTTAAGCTTCAAGTTCTAGTCTTTCCTGCTTCTCTTCTGCTTGGCAAGTTCTTTTTGTGAGCTCCTGTGTGGAGTTTATCTAGTTAATTTCGTTATTTTCCCTTTCTCAGTGTTTAGTATTGGCACGTTAATGGCGTCAAATTTAGTTTCTAAATGCTGTCAAGGTACGTTTTTCACTGTAATAAACCGATTATTTTTTTAATTAAATCCTATTTGCATTGTTTCTTTTTTTAAATCAGCTCCACGGATGCTTAAATTAAGCTACAAACATCACTTGAAATTTTCTGCTGAAAAATCAATTGGGCGATCAATTCATTCAAATTTATGTAAAAGTTATCAACCGCAGTTTTTTTTTTATCAAATTATATTTTGATCCGGTTGCTTTTGTTTAGCTTTAGGTTTTGGCTACTGTGCTTAATTGTTAATGATTTGTGGTTGTTTTCATTGGATTTTGTTTTGGTTATTGCTGAATGTGATTAGTTGGCCGTTCATTGTTGGGAGGTCTCGGCAACAATCTTTCTGGTTTAATGGGCACTTCGAATCAAATGACTTGCAATAATTTCATGTCTCAGGTTAGTTGATTCTAAAAATTTTGATACATAAGTCTAACATTGTTTAGCATTACCCTATTTGCTAGCCATCAGTGCATCTTTACAGATTTGGAAGTCCCTTTTTTTTTAACTTTGCAAAATTACCATACATTGAAATAGTTGATAAGCGGTTAACCAAGAAGCAACTTTGCAAATAGTTCGAGGAAAATTCTGATAGTTTCCTGCCATATCCTAGTTCAGAGATAAACGCATTATGTTTCCCCAATTTTCTTGAAATTGACGATAATTATTTCTCCTTGAGCAAATTCAAGATGATCGTTCCCAGTTGAGATCTCTAGGCTATCCGTTATGCTAATATGTATTGTTATGCCTTGTTTTGATAATATTCAGCAAGTAAGGTCTTTCATACAAATGAGGACAGTTCTCAAAGTTGTCGACAATTCTGGTGCAAAGAAAGTGATGTGCATACAAGCCTTGAAAGGGAAAAAAGGAGCAAGACTTGGGGACACAATAATCGCTTCGGTAAAAGAAGCCATGCCAAACGGGAAGGTGAAGAAAGGAAAAGTAGTGTATGGTGTGGTTGTGCGAGCTGCCATGCAGCGTGGGCGTTGCGATGGGAGCGAGGTCAAGTTCGATGATAATGCGGTTGTGCTGGTTGATAAACAAGGTCAACCAATTGGGACACGAGTATTTGGGCCAGTTCCACATGAACTAAGAAAGAAAAAGCATGTCAAGATCCTTACTCTCGCAGAGCATATTGCCTGAAGGCGGGGATCCGTTGCAACGAGAAATTGTTGAAAGTTAAGGTCTTTTGTAGTCCTCGCGATTTCTGTAGTTTTCAGGGATGAATTTTGAGATAAGATATAAATTGTTGTAGGCTTTGTTAAATAGCATAAGGTCATTCATGTTGCTTTTATTTATGACTTGCTTCCTTATGTTAGGCTCAAGCATTAGGTTTTTATTAGCCAATGAAAACTATATACCTTTGGAATAAGAATGCTGAGAAATTCAATCTGGCATCTGTATTTTCTTGGTTTCCAAGGGTTTTTTTTCTCAGCGATTTATTTTTCACAGGTAAAAGGATTCCAATGGGTGTTTGTCTCAGCGGGTTTCCTCGAACTCCGTCTAGGAATTAGCCAAGTTAGCTCGTCTTTCCTGTATTCTTTCCTTTCTCGCTGGGGCTTCTGTTGCACAATCGCAAAAACTACTCGAGAAAGCCACTTTAAACAGCGCTAGATGAATCAGCAGGTAAGTTTATCATCTTTTATTACCTCCAAAGCAAATGCAAATCAAGAAATAACTATTGATAATGGCAAGTCTAGGCACCGAAGCAGGCTGGGAATTTTTTCCAATGCTCGAATAACTTGTTGTAAAAGAAAAACGTCAACTATACATATCTGAAGATAATGTGTGAACTCAAAAACATTATTAATACTGTCCTTAGAATTTTGTCTTCCATTTTCTTTGAACATGGTTTCGTGACAGTTATCATTTATGCCCTTTTCCAAAGATTTACAGAAACCCTACTTCTTTATTCATTTTCAGTCCTTGCCATATAATAGAAGTGGTTTTTCTTTTTTCTGAAAAAGAAAGGACAAGAACTTGCTTCTGCCAATAATGGAGCAAGACAATCACAAAAGGTTTGTTTAGTGGAGGCGCAGAATAACAAAGGATATTTATTATCTTCATTACATGCTAAAAAAGTTGCCCAGTCTGAAAATAATCCAGGCAACTGTTTGAGAATTATCTAATGCATCTGTCAACATACTGACGTACATAGCATAAATTTTTACTGGGTTGTACTATCAGAAACCTATTTCTTGAATTTCCAAGGTTCTTTTGAATTCACCATCTTTTCTCCTACTGATCAGGCTTGTGGATGCTTGAAAGCTCCTTATCCCCCGGTGAAGATACAGACTCCTTTGTCCAGAATTTTAAATGGAGAGATCTCCGCTCCAGCATCTTTTCAATCTCCTCAATTGGCAGCCCCTTTGTTTCAGGTACACAGACAAGGACGAAGATTAAAGCAACCACAGATATAACTCCGAACAGTAAGAATGTCCAGTCAGTTCCAATAGCCTTTGTCAAGGTTAGGAAGGTCTGAGCAACAATGAGATTGGAGATCCAATTTGCTGTAGCAGCTATTCCTCCACAGACCCCTCTGAACCTCAAAGGATAGATCTCCGAGTTAACAATCCATGGAACAGTGCCCATTCCAGGAGCAAAGAAAATGATATAAAGTGCCAGGCCGCCTATGGCACCCGCTCCATATTTGCTTGGGCATCCTCTAGTGAACCATTCTCTATGGTCATTACTGCAAAGGTCCTTCACCGTATCGTTTGAGATCACACACATCCCAGGGAGCATCTGCAATACAAACGGTAGTTCGATATTAAGTTGGCCAGAAATAAATTGCAGTCATGAAGGATTTGGAAGAATATTAGGAAATGTATTTTCACCTTATCAGATCCTGAAGCACAAAATCCACAATGTGGACCGGTTGACTTCAAACATTTCATGCAATCCCATGAAGCAGCATTTGTAGCTGAAAGGTAGTCAGGGCATGTATAATTTCCAAAGCGAGATTCAACAGATGTAACCATTGGTGAGTGAATGGAGGCCTCATGGAAAATTGCTGATAAAAGACCAAGCGAAATTATCACTCCAATTAAACTCCCGACCAGAAGCTTCTTCCTTCCAAACCTATCAATACATACAACGCTAATGAAAGTGCCTATCACGTTGAGAGCAGCCGTGATAAGTGAAAGCATCAGAGCAGTTCGATTCGATGCGTAACCAGCCAACTGAACTATAGTAGGACTGTAGTACATAACTGTGTTGATTCCCACAAACTGCTGGAAAACCTGAAGGCCGACACCCGCAATTAGACCCCTTCTCACTGTTATTGTCTTGCACAGTTTGGAAATCTTAATCTTCTCAGACTTTCCAGCTTCCATAATTTCTTTCTCTACCGAATCTTTCAAATCTTGGATTTCTTGTTCAACATCTTCAGCAGGGTAAATTCTCCTCATGGTGGCAGTGGCTTCTTCTTCTCTACCCTGTAAAATGAAGGACAAAAGAGCTTGTAAGCATATAACTTGCGGCAAAACATTCAACAAGAAAACATCAATTGCAATAGAGAATTGAAAAACGACAACCTTCCGGTATAGCCAACGGGGGGATTCAGGAAGAAAAATCATTAAAATGAACTGCAATAAAGCTGGCAATCCTGCAATTCCAAGCATCCATCGCCATGTCCCATGTACCTAAACCCAAAATAAAAACCAGAAAAGAACATGCTTTAGATAAGTTTTCACCATCTATTAATATTACAAAACGGATGCCCTCTTAATTAGCGCACCTCAGTAAAGGCCAAGTTGATGAGATAAGCAATAAACTGGCCGCCAGTGATAAGAATACCATTAGTACTAACAAGGGCACCCCTGATTTTAGAAGGAGAAGCCTCAGAGATATAGAGAGGCGCTGTCATTGAAGCCATTCCAACCCCAAATCCCACAAAAATTCTACCGACGATCAGTAGAGCAGGACCATTTGCGGCAGCCATGAGTACAGCGCCTACAAAGAACAGGAAATCAGCGCCAAGAAGAGCTATTCTACGCCCTAAACGATCATTCAACCATCCACCAACTGCTGCTCCCACAATTGCTCCGGCAACCGCCCCACTCACAATCGTCTCCTGTTTTCATGTTACATTAAATTTACCGTCAGCATTCGTTTCATCGAAGAGCTAAAGTGGATAACAGCGCTCATAAAAAAGGATCACGAGGAAATTTGAGTTTGTCCTCGTGAAATTTCCGGGCTCATGGAAGCCCATGAGGAGAAGTTTGACTATCAATGATGCAAGGACACTTGTCTGCAATTCTTGGATGTTTTGAAAATTCTGATGTCATAATTAAGATTCCTTGTGAAAGTCCCAGAATAAGGAAGCACCAGAAGAAAACGAATCCATCCCATTAAAAAATTTTAATCCAAAAAATTAATATCTTAAGCAAAGACACATTTAATCAATCTCACCAAAAGATAATATACAATAAACAAATAAGTAAACAACAAAATCCAGCTTTTCTACTGTTAATTTCACCATATATTAACCCACAAAGCAAGCTTAGACTGTGGTGGCAAATCCTGATAATCATAAACACCATGTATCAATTAAATTATCAGCTTAAACAGGATAGGTGAGGGGTGGAAAAAAGAAAGAGAAAATGATAATAGAAAATAAAAGAAACATAAAATCTCACCTGCAGTTCAGTTTTTTTGTCAACAGAGGGGAAACTATCTCTAATATAAAGAAGGGCACCAGAAATAACTCCTGCAGAGTTTAAGAATGAAAAAACAAAGATTAAAGTAGGCAAATTCGTGTTATGTCATGTTTGAAATCCACGTCTCTGTCTGGATGGTATATGTAAACAACTAGTGTAAAGCGAAATGAAGAAAGAGGAGGAGAAACCTGTATCGTATCCAAAGAGAAAACCACCAATGCCAGCAGAAAGGGCAAGACGAAGAATATAAAAATTGTTCCAAATCATTCGGCACAACAGAAAGAAAGAGGCAGCATCTGCCTTTGGAAGTACACCGCCTTCCATTCTTCAAACAAAAAACAACACCACCACCAACAAAAGACAAAAGAAAAACAAAATGAAACAGCCCTTTTCCGTTTCTTTCTTGTATTCCCCGGGTCCAAAACAAAACAAAAGACGAGATTGTTGCCGGAAATCAATCACAACAATTCTGATTCGGTTATGTCAAAGGTGCTCTTCTTGTGTAATTCTCCAAGGAGGCAACAAACAGAGAGAGAGAGAGAGAGAGGGGTGTTCCTGTTTTGGTTTTCCAAGAAAACTGAAGTGAGCAGGAAAGCAAACAAAAGAGCGAAGCTTTTTTTTTATTTTCCTGCGGAAGAAGACGGTGGATAGGAAGGTAAGGTGTTGGGAACGGTAATATATATAGAAATGGAGATTAAAGCCACTACTGTCTATGAGTCAAACTCCTCTTGTCTTCGTCGCTTTATTATCGATAATATTTATTTATTTATTTATTTATTTATCATTTCATTTTGTTTTATTTTTCTAATTACTTTTATTACCAATTTTCCCGTCACTAAACAAATAAATACTGCTCTAATCTTTTAACATATATTTATTTAATATATATTATTTTTAAGTGGTTAAGTTGGTAATTAAATATTTAATCCTAAGATCATTATTGTCTGCCCTTTTTATTAATTAGGAAATTATCATTTTATAAGCAGATAAAGGATTTTATTTAATTATCTTTTTTAACAGAGAAAATCTTTCATAATGCATAATATATATAGTTATTTCAAGTTTATGCATCGTATTAAAAAGCTTATTATTATTATTATTATTATTTAATTATGCGAATTTTTGGCTTTTAGTTCATATCGTATAACATGGACAAAACACGTCCAATTAAAATAATTTGGAGCAATTATTTTTCCAACAAAAATTGATTATTTATTTAGTTCATTAATTAAAATATCAAGCTAGTAAAAGCATGTTTCATTACACGTATGAACCTTATTATAACCTATTTTTAATTTTTGTGGTAATCGTGGTCTGCTCCTTAATCTGATTGATTAGCGAGTAAATTGGGGATATTAACAGCAGTCGGGGTCTTCTGATCATGGAAGAGCAATCTTCGAATACTTTCCTCTTCAGTACGGATAATTTTGGTAATTAAATAAATAGAATTGACAAATAAAGAAACAAAAAACTTCAATATTCTCTTTTGATGAAGTTTTTCCTTTTCTGTCCGTTGCAATTTTTCCTTTCCTTTTTCAGAAAAAAACGTTAATTAATTCAATTTCAATGCTTAATTTCTAGTCATTAATGAGGTTTCTTTCTTATCTCTGACAAAGATAATATGTCAGTTAAAATAAATGAAATATTATTTAAAATATAACCACAATCATATTATATTTTTATAAAATGTAAATATTTTATTTTAAATTTTTCAAAACAATTCTGAATCTTTATGGGGAATTAATTACTCCAAGCCTTCAACAACCATCGAAACAGCAAGGAAAGATTTTTCGGAATATTTTGTTGCTTGTAGATGCAGAATATTGGGTTAGATATATACATATATAATCTTGTTCGTTTTATCATTTTACCATAAGTACTTGGGTCTCTCTTCTGTTGGTATCTTGTTTTCTCATAAGAATCTTGAAAATATCTAGATGTTGGTCACTAACGCTTGAGCTTCTTTGGTTTCAGCTTTTGTAATCTTTGCCTTTATTATTGTTTCTCAATTTTCTTGCACATGCATGCACAGTATGCTTATGGTAACAATAACAACAATAATAATGGGTTTTATAATTTTTTATATATTTAATATTCAATCCTAACTATCAAATCATCATTAAAAAAAATTAATTACTATGATCAATATATATATATGTGTGTGTGAGAACCAACCCATGATCAATATTTATTGGAAAAAAGCTACACAAACGTACCTAATTATTGCTCAAGGGCATATATTCATGATTGAATAAACTTTTGAAAAAACAATAATTTAAAATTTCCAGATATGAGGGGACACTGCCAGAGGGAATAATAATTATACTTATGAAGAAAATCAATCAAGATTTTAATAACATAGTTAGGATCAATCAACCATGGCGGGTAAGGGAATAAATAAAGAGAAATATTATATATTCAATGGTTTTAAATCAAATGGGAAGATCTTCGAATATGGGATATAAAAATATAATTAATTAATTGCATGAAATTCTTTCCAAGTACTTGGAATAATATGACAAAAATAAGAAATTAATGTTGTTAAATTTTACTAATTAATTAATCACAATAAATGATAGACGATAATTGGGGGCAGACAAAAGACTATAATACTTTCTGAAATTTGAAGGTATCCCATGGCACCTTTCGCATTTGGAAATTCCACCAGACAATAATAAATATTACAATGTCATCATGCACACACCATTTTTACACTCTATAATTTAACGGTTGTTACATTCTTTCTTGTTTTAGATATGAACATGAGAAATTTAGAATAATCATTACAAATTAAAATATTGGATATATAAGACCGTTTTATTATGGATATGAAACGTTCAATGGTCCGTTTCATTTTCAAAATTGACTTCCCATGGACCCTTTACGGACCACATGCATGTGGAATTTTATACGAGGGATATGGTGTTACTAAACTAGATTTATGTCCACATTACCTTATCGTGCAATTCCATAAATTAATATTATAATCGATCATTAAATGATACAACAAATATCTTATATAATTCACATCAACTTAATAATCATTTTCAGACATTATTTCAAAAATATAATTTTATAATATTAATCAATTTATCTTTTTTTTTTTGAAATAAATCATTAAAAATATACTTCAAAAGTACCGTATATTTATTTTCCATATCCCACCAATTATCTGAAATCACCATTCCAATTACCATCATTTTACAAGTATAGGCGTGACTTGTAGTGTTCAAAGTCAACAAGCCTTGTAGGCACATGGCATCATGCTTGGACGTAAGACTAAAGAAACAGACATGCGCAATGAAATGATATTAAATTAGAACAAAATATGGGTTAATGCAATCATAATTCGAGGCTTCGGGTCCCAAAAGAAAAGGGCAGGAAAAGTAAAGAAAGAAATTATAACAAGTAGTGATGAGAGAAACCGAAATCCTTGGTGGACTGGACAAGTGTATGATTCGGATAAGCTATAAGATATGTGATCAATTTTATTTTTGACAAGTCCATCCACTCATACATCTTCTGCAACTTCCAGACTTGACATGCAAACATTATACATCTTATAAAATTCACTAATGAAGATGGCAGCATTAGAGTCCAATTTCATAATATCACCTTCTTTAATTTATTGAATGAATGACATACAACAGTCCAAGAACTTGACTATGTTGCAGAGCCTTTCTGGGAGAGGGAGTGACCAATATATGTATATATATAATAAGAATATGTTTGATTTTTTGCTTGAAAAATGAACAGTTGTTTCGAAAGTCAACACTTCATGGGTCACCAACATGCCAATATTGACAAAACCATCGAGGGAAGTGAAACGGATACCTGCGTAATTTAAGAACGCTGAGGTCTCTATATGTGCGTATATATCCATTTAATCAGTTATACAATTAAAATATTTATTTTTTTAATATTATAAAATATGCCAAGCTTAAATCCTTTACTATTTTAATCGATTATCTGCTTTTCTTATTTTGAAATATCTTTAACACTTATATTTCATGTATAATTTGTGCATCTTGTTTTTTTTTTAATATTTATATATATGTACTTTTATTATACTTTCTAATATAATAATTTTTTTTATATCAATCTAATTTTTTAGTAATTTCCACTAAAACTAAAAATTAATAAAAACTGAAATCATATACTTTTAGTTTATTTCAACAATTTTAGAATTCAAATCAAAATAATAAAAATATGTTAACATTTATATTGTTTTATCATCTTAACTTTCAATTTTTAAGATAATTATCTGTTAGTAAACTTAATTATATTTTAACTGAAATTTATTTTTCAAATTATATTATATCAATTTGATAAATTATATCAAAAATGATGATCCTCAATCATGCATATATATATAAATAAATAGAAGAATTCAAATAATATTTAAAAAATACCAAAAAAACACAATGTTGTCATGAAATTTGAAAAATCGAGGGAGCGAAGAATGGTGATCGAAGCACGCTTGTGCAATAATTATGCAAAAACTCTGAAATAAAATTGTGGCATTCAAAATGCATGTGTCCGTTCGTTGCAATTAAGGATCCACCCAAATGTGAGGACACTTGGGGAGTGTGCTTAACGTGCTTTCCTTGCATCACAGAATATGTTACATGTTGGTATTCTCGGGCGGACAGCCCCACGCAAAAGGTGCCCTTTCTTCCTTGCACAAATCTTATACCTTATACTCTTGCCATCCCCTAACAACTTTGACTTTCTATGTGTTTCAAAAAAATAAAAAAGGTACCACTTTAACATACTTGTTCTGGATTATTTATTTAGATTATATTATTAATCTTTAATTTTTATTATCTTGATTTTATAATTTTAAATCGATTCATCAATTTTCCATAATTTGTCCTACTGATTCATATATTTACAAATTAATTATCATTCATAATTTTAATATAAAATATTTAAAATTTATTTATACCAAGAATTTCACATGACCTGAGAAGTTTATGTGTGTGTAAATATTATTTCAATAAATCTTCTTCCATCGACTTATAATGAATAACTTTTATGATTTTATAATTGATTTTTATAATTTTTAATCATATAAATTGATATTCTTCAAAAAATTGTATTCTTTATTTCAGATTAAAATATTTCTATGTTTCAGATTAAAATATTTTTATTTATTTATTTAAAAATAATAAATTAAAATTTAATTATATGATGAATATTTATTAATTGTAAACCAAATCTCAATAATATAAATGCTAAACTTGAAGTTTAAAGAGTTGTAAATTGTAACATGTGATGAATGAAGATTCATCTTTGTGAAAAAAGAAAATGTGTATAAGTAGGAAGTATTTATGTATTAAAATTTTTTAGATAAATATATAAAAATAATGGATTCTTAAAGATATAATAGAAATATCTTTCCAAAATTTAATATAAGTTATCGTAAAAAATTATTTATTTCTGTAAAAAAGTATTTTTATATAAAATGTTTAAAATCATTAAAGGTTATTATAAAATAAAAACAATAAAATTTATGATTTTGCAGTTCCAATTTCGGTCAAAAAATAAATAAATGGTCAAATTAGGCAGGCGATGACGAAAAAAGAAAGGAAGAAAGCAAATTAAACGGTGCCGTCTTTATCAATAATCCAAGACCAGATACAAAGTGTTCCTACGGACGAAGCCGATAATTGAATTGATCAGGATCATTCACTTATGGCTTAACTGTTGGTATTTTTTCAAATATTTTACTGGTTTTCTTTCTCATTATGCATTCGAATTAATAAGTCCAATTGCCGTATTCTTAAAATGGAAATAATCAGTTTTTTTTTTTTTTGGGGGGTTCACCAGCGAATTTCCGCAGCTTTTGCAGATGATCATTGAATACATAACCGTCAATAACGACGTAGTTTTGGTTTTGACTCTTATCCAATGTTATTTAGATGATGAATTAAAAAAAAACATGTTTTATGACATCATAGTTATACCAGAATTAATGGGTTCACATGAGTAATTATAAGATAAAAAGGTAAAACAAATAAAACTGAATGAAGAGGCACCACATGTTTTATGTCATTCATAGGTTTCATGGGAATACCTAACTTTTTCTATATCATTCCACATTTATCTATTTTCTTCCCCTCACCCTTTTTTTTTTTTTGAAAAACGCGGGCTATTTTAATTAAAAATTAAATACGACACGACACCGTATATTAAAAAATTATTTATGCATCGAAATTTGGTGCAGGGCATGACCTGGTATTGCTGTTGTATCTGGGTGAAGCCATGTGAAAAACATGGGAATATCACTTAGATTTCCATCATTATTACACATAGTCATCATTATTATCATCGCAACCAATATGATGACCGCATAATTTGAAGCCCAAATGATTGAGAGCATTTATTCCATTTCCAATACGCAAGACCATGTCAAGCAAGTCTCTCTTGAAATCATTGATTTAATTATTTTTAATTCAATCTAAAATGCTGTACGATTTTCTGAGATCATAATCCCAATATGCTGGCCATTCTTGCGTTCAAAACATAACACCGCACCATCTTGCAGGTATTTGTGTTCAATTATCAGACACTTTTAACATTTTTGAAACAAAATGGAGTGCTGGTAATTCGTCAAACGCCTCATAATTCATGACCACGTGTCGCAACCGCAGATTATACGAATCAAATAAATTTTTTTTCTCTTTTTGTTAAATCAGGTGGGTAAGGGAAAAGAAGTCGGATGCTGGATAATTCCTAAAGGCCGGAAGGGTCGCTGTCCAGGCAGAAAAGGAGAATCCTCTGTTTGTTTCTTTAATTCGTGCTGATTACTTCTCCCACTTTGCTTTTGCTAAAAGCTGAGGAAACTTTTCTGGTTTGGGAAATTAAGATTCCCTTTTGAATAAGCTACGCCTGAAAGCATTTCTTCAACCTCACACTCAACTGAATCTGTTGGACTTTTCATATCGTCGCATTCCGTCAAAAAGAGAGAGAGTAATTCAATATAATGTTACTTCATCTTCTCTCATTTTATCCCTCACCAGCTCTGTTCTATTGTGTTTATAAATTGGGCTTGGACCTAGATTGCCATGGTGGGCATATTTCAATTGGACATTACCAGGCTCATTTCTTGAATGTTGCCATTCCGGATCCACCCAGAGTAAACATTATATATTTAATCAAGAGGAATATGCATGGAAAATTATATTGTTAAAAATAATGTATAGTTTTTTTTTTCATTTTTTTTATGATAGATTATAGATGGGTTATAACTTCTACACATTGTAATTTTTTGAAATCATTCGCTTACAGGTTCCTGGTTTACTTGGCATCCTGAAGCTATCCGAGTAATCGGGAACGGAATCTTGGGTGCTATGTAAAAAACTGTAATATGCTCTGCTGGTAAACTATTTGCAAGAAAGTACTTCCTTTTTTTTACAAAAATGTTAGAAAAGAAAAGGAAGAAACGAAGGAACGGCCGGATCAGAGAAGTCTGACATCATCACTTTCCCATAGTCAAAAAAAAGGACACAAAACAGAGATCAACCAAAGCTACTGACTTGCTGACCTTGAGAGACAAAGACTGCCATATTTTCTTCAAACGACGGCGTTTCAGCCGTTCATTGTCGGCCTTCCTTTTTCCCAGAATCACCACTCTTATTTCCATTTATGCCCAACACAATCTAAAAGAATCAAAGCTTCGATCCATGCATTTATCAAGTAAACCCGAACACTAATAATATCGCGTATCTTTTTTCTTTTCTTTGTTCATTCTTGCCCTAAAAATCTTAGTCGTTGAAACTCGAGATCACCGTACATAAAAAGGGCTCACGCGTTTCGACATCCTTGATTATTAATGTATGCGTTTGTGCAACTGCATGGCTTCTGGTCCTTGTTATGACTGTACCATCCATTGCTAGTTCTTTGGCGTGACTGGCTTCTTCTTCTTCTTCTTCTTCTTCTTATTTTCATTCCCCTTTTCATTAAATCTGCATGTCCGGGTCCCACGCCTCGTACTTGTATTACTACTAATGGATAGGCTTCAGAATTGGTGGATCATATACATAGAGATCATGGAGGCATGCATCTGCATATACATACATACATACATACATATCCATGCATATCTCTATCTACCTATCTGCTTCTCTGACCTGCACGTCAAAGACAGAAGGTTAGAAGGAGAAAAGGGCACGCTTAGAAAGTCATATATATGATTAGTGTGGTTTCTTTGTCCTTCGAATTTTCTTTTTGTTTTTGTTGCATTGAAACAATAAGCAGAGATCAGACTTTCAGAAAGAGATATTATTCACCAGAAAGATCGATCAAATCCGTCAGTGTTTGCCGGGTACTCTACACTAACGTCCCTTTCTCTCTTTCTTTTTCAAGATTTTTACATGTTTTGTGATCTTATTCCCTTTCTGATAATAGACATAATTTAAGAGACCGAACCCTAGTGTCGCATGGGATTTTTAGAGATTACTGTGTTCCCTATATATTACTCCGTCCTTATACTACAACCCTCCACAAATTCCTCTAATCTTCTTTTGACTCCTCTGTCTCTTTTCCTTACATTGACCGGAGTTACCAGGCCCTCACATTATATACCAGACCTTCACACCGATAACATTAACCTTCCGTCACCCTGTTAAAACCACGATATTCGTCAAACACACCCTTCCCTCGTCCTTATTTTTAATCTTAACGTCCCTTGATCAATTTCTTTTTCTAATCCTTGATTAATTGAAGTGGATAAAAGTTTGTTTCTTCTGTAAAACTAGAAAGATATTGATGCAGGTAGCAAAGAAATCAATGGCAAGCAGTGTTATTCTCAACAGAGAGCCACCAACATCGACGACAATGAACCAGCTAGGCAACCCATATCGCATCGTGAGGCATCTGGCATCAAGTAATGCAGTGGTGTTGTTCAGCATCAGTGGCTGCTGCATGTGCACGGTGGCTAAGCGTCTCCTCTTTGGCCTTGGTGCTGGACCCACCATCGTGGAGCTCGATCATCACTCAGCTGGCCCCGACATTCAAGCGGTCCTCTTCCAGCTTGCATCCGAAGGGAAGCAGGCTGTTCCTGCTGTGTTCGTTGGTGGCAAGTTTCTTGGTGGCATTGAGACACTCATGGCTTGTCATATTAATGGCACTTTAGTTCCTCTTCTTAAAGATGCCGGTGCTCTTTGGCTCTAGTAACGTTTGATATATTTCATTAGCCTACATAATTTGTTCCTCCCAAGAATCTTATCATGTTCAAAGAAAAAAAAAAACTTGAAAAATCTGTGCGGGACTGATCAATATGTTTGTACAGGGAAACAAGGAGATACATGCATTAACAGTAAGCTTAGGTTCTCACTTTTTTATATTTTGCAGATTAAAAACATGCTAATGGTGAGTTAAGCATGTTAAACTTCAAATTATCATCCTTGGATGAAATTACTTGTCAAGTAGTTTTGCCTGATTCTCTCCTGGAAATAACAGAAACTCAGAAAACATGCTCAATTCGTAAGTGAACAAAATCAGCATAATTTCCGAAATGAAACGTCATGATCCGTACAATATGAAACCCCAGGTTGACTAACCGTATATTTTACGGATAAAACAATTGACCAGTTTTCAGTTAGTTTGTATTTTCATAATTCTGTTCCTCCTAGGTACTGCAATAGGTTAGAAACTAACAAGAAGATGTTTCTGATGAAGGCTTCTTTCCTTGGGAATTTCTAGGCGAACAAACAGTGCTCTTGGCAGCCCACTCTGTAGATTATTAGTTTGCTTCCTTCATCCTGCACCAAATCAAACAGACAAATATCCACCCAAAATAAACTAATCTGGGGGAGGGGGTGATGCCACTTAATAATGAATGATCGGTGTAATGAATATTTACATGTAAGAGGACTTGTTTTCCCAAAATAATTTTAAATTAATTTTGATTAGAGTGCAGATATGACTACAGTAACACCCTGCACAGTCTGCAATCATTGGATACAAAATTAGTTGATTTTTCCCACCACAAAAAAATTATTAATTTTTTAAATATATGCGACACCTGACAATTTTATATATATATATACATGATCAGCTATCATTTTCGGATTGGTTATTTCCAGGATTTTGTTATGATTTGGTTTTATGAAATCATGATTCGGTTCAGGTCCTTCGGCTTTTTTTTTTTCCAGAAAAAACCCGAATAAAGAAACTTTGACCGAAATGATTATTTTAATCCTTTGCTGATATTTTTCCTAATTTTCCCCAAATTCTGAATCCTTTTTTCAAATTCGCATCACTCTTCTTCCACCGTACGATTATCACATTGCTTTTGATTTCTTGCCACGTATCTCATTTATCAGATCATACGTATTTATATCATTATTATTTTGAAGAAATTTACAATATTATTTCAGTTAAGATTATTATTAAATATAAAACAAATGAGGCTTTAAATATCTACAAATTATTACATGTATATATATATATTCTGTTAAATCTAATGAAAATAAGGATTATTATATTAAGAAAAAATAATTTAAAATTTGTTAATGTAATTTCATCAAACAAATTATTTTAATAGAAAACTATAAAAATCTGAATAATAGAAAGGTTAAAGTCAAAGCATTTATATAGCTTTAAATGATAGATCTGTAAAAACAAGAATGGAGGAAATGGAAAATTGAAAGTGGAAAGGTACAGCTTTATGATTTAATACAATGGGCCGAACGATCAAAACGACGACGCGGTTGGAGCCCTGTTCTAGAAAACCGACTCCCATCCCTCCCTGTTTTCCCAGAAAATTTCTTGTTGCCTCTTACGTTAAGCAATTTGGATTTGTTCATCCAAACAATATAAACTGATCCATGAAAACCGTCAGCACAACGCCCATCTTTTTCTTTTGACTCCTTTTTCTCCTTTAGAATCTCAACCCTTTCCTAACAAGTCTTAATCTTGCCAAAGTAATATTTTTCCCTTCTGGGTCTTAGATTTCAAAGAACGATTGTGTATTCTCAAAGAAAAAGAAAGGTTGCTTGTTGGCCTTCGAACCAAAGATTGATAATGGTGGGATCCGAGAGCGACAAGCAGAAAAACAATAGTGGAAGGAATCAATGGAGACTGGTGATAATTGGTTCTGTTATTGCCTTGATTTTTGCATTGACTACAGCTTCCATCACTTCTCCAAAGTTCAATCTTTTTAGACAATCTAGTGAGTCTTGTAGCTGCCCTCAGGTTTGTTTCTTTCCTTTCCTTTTTTAATCTGGCTTTATTGGGTTCTTGAGCATATGAAGGAGTCGAAACTTAGAATCAATGATGATCTTTAACGACTATTCGCCTGAATTTAGTCCAGTATGGGTCGATCAGGGGCGTCGAGGTTTTGTGTTGTTATTTTGGTTAGAATGGGAGGGAGTGGTTGCGTCATCTTTGAATGCTGTTATCATTACTGTTTTGTTGTTTTGTTTGGTTGCGAAATAATGAGAAATTGAATATTACTTTCTTTATTCTACCTCAGGTTATGATTAATTGAGCTGATTTTTATTTTATTCATATTTGTCTGATCAGAAGTATAGTGGGATGGTGGAGGATTGCTGTTGCGATTACGAGACAGTAGACCGTCTTAATGAAGAAGTGTTGCACCCATCTCTCCAGGACCTTGTGAAAACTCCATTTTTTCGATATTTCAAGGTTTTTTAACTATCCCTTACCATAGTTTTACAAGAAGTTGATTCTGAAAGCTGTTTATTCCCTTTAACGGATGCTATATGCAAGAGAGAGTTGCCACATCACTTTAGCAGGATATGGTTTTAATTTTCTAGTGTTTCTTATTTTATCGATAGATTCAGTTGATTATGTATTTTCTACCAATGCTCGGATCAATTGACAATTTGTTTCTTGTGATTGAAGCAGAAATGAATAAATTTAGACTTCCCCTGCATTGCACTTTTGTTTGCTCGGAATAGCAGCGAATTTATTTTATATATGTTGTGGAATTTCTTTACCAGATTAAGACTGCTTGAAGTTAGCATTCATTAACCTTGCCAAGAAGCTTCATGTCTGTCATTCTTTCTGTCATACTTCTTACTAGATAACATTGTCATATTTTTGGTCATTTTCCTTGACACAGTCTCATAGAAAAGTCTATTGGCTGAATCAATCCAGGTTAAATTATGGTGTGACTGCCCTTTCTGGCCTGATGATGGTATGTGCCGCTTGAGAGACTGCAGTGTCTGTGAATGCCCAGAAAGTGAGTTTCCTGCATCATTTAGAGTACCCTTCCATGGTCTTCCATCAGACAATCCTCTATGTCAAGAAGGGAAGCCTCAGTCTGCAGTGGATCGTACTCTGGATAGTAAAGCATTTAGAGGATGGACTGAAATAGACAATCCCTGGACAAATGATGATGAAACTGATAACGGTATGCCATCTATACTCCAGCTGCCAGCACATATCATTATGCATCTTTGTTTGATGCTTCTATGCAATCATCATGAATGTCTATTTAATCATGTTTGAAAACTTCATGCATCTCTGTCATGCTTTTTGCTGTTGTTAATTGATATGTTCTAAATCAAGATGGAATTTAAAATGTTAACCTTCCACTTGGGAGCCATGTGAATTGTTTTTGGCTCTCTCTTATGTGATGGATTAAATATACTTAGGTTGTTTGGTTAATGACTGTTCTAGCTTGTCTTTCCTTTTAGATAGTAGAATTCCATTTCTTCTCGTTTGGGACTTATTTAATGCCAAATTGATAATTGATTAAGCAAATAATAAATGATTTCATTTGCAGCTGAAATGACATACGTGAATCTTCAACTGAACCCTGAACGATATACTGGCTACACTGGTCCGTCAGCTAGAAGGATTTGGGATGCTGTTTACTCTGAGAACTGCCGCAAATGTAAGTATGCAGTCCTTTCTGTACATACAGTTTTACATTTGGCCTGAAGTTCACATATTACATGCTTTTGTATTCCAAACTTTCTTACATGACATCAGATCAAGCAAAAGATGCTCAAATCATTATGGCTAATCTAATTTCTGCCATTGAATCAGCTAATATAAAAGTACATGCGCACACATGTTGTAATGCAAAAGCTTTGTCGAGTTTTCTTGGCTTACAAAACCTTGTAGTTTTGATAACATTGGTATTACTGTGGAGGGAATTTACTATTTCAATCTGTCCTGCAATTATGGTTAGGTAATCCTGATAAATCTGTTATCACAACAATCTAAGTTGAATTTATTGCATGCAGATCCATCTGAAGAGTTGTGTCAAGAGGAAAGGATATTGTACAAATTGATATCTGGGCTTCACTCCTCTATTTCAGTCCATATTGCTGCTGATTATCTGCTTGATGAATCCAAGAACTTGGTATGAATTTTAGATTCAAGCTTTCAACAAGTGTTATTGATTAATTTGACCATGACAATGCATGCAGCCGTTGAACATCAAGTTCTTATCAGTCCACAATTTTTAGAACTACAATTGCTTGAACTGAGCTGTTCTATAGAAATTTATTTGTCAATTGCACTCTGAGTAATAATGTTAACACAATTGTGGGTGGTGAAGCATGAAGCTGAATGTTTTTTTCTTTATTGAAGGATCTAATCATGATTTTGTTTCCTTCTTTTTTTTTTTCTCGATTAATTGCAGTGGGGACAAAATCTCCCATTGTTGTATGATCGGGTTCTGCAATACCCTGATCGTGTTAGAAATTTGTACTTCACATTCCTCTTCGTTCTCCGAGCTGTGACAAAGGTTAGTTTTACAGGGTGTCAAATTACATTTTTGCTTTTCTGTATGAAATTTACCAGTCATAACAGTTGGTTTGCATAATTTTTTTTGCCTATTATGTTGTACCTAATGGTTACTGTGTAATACATTTAGGCTGCTGAGTACTTGGAACAAGCTGAATATGACACTGGTAACCCCACAGATGATCTTAAGACACATTCCTTGGTGAGACAGCTGCTTTATAATCCTAAACTTCAAGCAGCATGCCCCCTCCCATTTGATGAAGCGAAGTTGTGGAAAGGTCAACGTGGACCTGAACTGAAACAGAAAATTCAAGAGCAATTCAGGAACATTAGGTATGTCTCAAACTATTTTTTTGGCTTACCCTTTCCGAAACTATAAGCTATCAAATTTTGTCAGGCATCAAGTTTAAAGAAGCCAAACATTGACTTCATGCCTTATTTTGATTATAGTATGAATAATTTCTTAATCATAAATTGTTAATTGCATGATCTTGTTTCTGTGGCTTCTGTCATTTATGAACTTGTAACGATCAATTGGCATTGCAGTGCACTAATGGACTGCGTAGGTTGCGAGAAGTGTCGGTTGTGGGGAAAGCTTCAGGTCCTTGGTCTTGGTACCGCACTGAAAATCTTATTCTCCGACAATGGCGTGGAGCACTTGGGTCAGACTGTAAGTAGCCAGTCATCTTATATTTAGTGCAAGAGTACGACCCCTTTGGTGGGTCTTCAGCTTTTGCATAAACGCGTAGGCTTGAAACTGTTTTTGCTTGCAAGAATTTTGAACTTTTTATGCTGTGACCCTTCTTTTAAAATTTTTTTTATCATCTTACAATTCTTTCTTAGAATTAAGACACATTCTATTGGTTCCCAGTTGGAGTTGCAGCGGAATGAGGTGATTGCCTTGGTGAATCTCCTTAATCGACTGTCAGAATCTGTAAAATTTGTGCATGAGATGGGACCTGCCTTTGAAATGACTCTTGGACAAATCTCTTCATCGACTGCTTTTGGTAACCTATGGCAAAGAGCAACGACATTCTTACTTAAATCATATTCGTAGGTAACAGGTATAGCCAGTTGCTTAAATTTTGTTGTTCGGTTGGTAAGATTCCTAACTAGAGTTGCACTCAATGTATTGCTTCTCGCAGCCTTTGTTGGCTTACTGAGGACCACCCAGCTTCGGGGCGGAATACTTTGTCGAAAGATAGATCAAGAAATTATAAAATCCAAAATATTGCCAATTGACAGGATACAACACAAACATGTAGAGGACTGTTTTTCTCAAGAAATTTGTTTTTGTAAGGAGGAATGAACAATGAATCGATAACATTTTTGTAATCCTTGGCCGAAATGAAAAGGAAAAAAATTGTTGAAGATTATTCATTTAAACTATCTGTGAAACTAGCCGTGCGTGTTGTGTCACTGATGAATGTTGAAAGTCTCCAATGGCATTGATTAGGACGAGATCCCAGCGGAAGTCGTCTTAAAAAGAGATACCACCTCGGCCACCAGTGGGAGCCCTTAGTTGGGGGATTGGATACGTGTGAAAAGCATATGGGTTCAAAGCTTTTGTTATTACTGCGATGTGTGGAAAAACATAAGGAATGTGCACCAATAAGACAAGCAGTTTGACCAATACATGTTACTTTGAATCGGTTTCCTGTTGCCTTCCAATCCATAATCATCTCATATCATTAAAAATTATAAAACCTGTTTAATACCCAAGAGTGTTACTCTTCCGTACTATGAAATACCCTCCAATTTTTCCCCCTTCCAGAATCAACATGATTAAACAACACGAATACACCAAGCCAGAACTTCACAAAAGAATTGCCGCTATATCATTACATGTAGCATAAAGTCATAACCCACCATTCGAAGGTATTAGAACAAACAATTTTGACGGGGCAGATGATCAATTCTTATCCCGTGCATTGGCTTTCACCTTTCCCGCGTATCCGACTAAATACCAGTTAAAATCACGACAACATATTGTTGGTCCTAATAAAAATCAAACGGTGAAACTTGGAAAACACATTTGATAACTATTATGCTTACTTTCCACTATATAATATGCTAATACATCTCATGAAAATACAGGTGTCAATCACAAGTGCTATACGACAAGCACAATATGACAGCAACTTGCAGTATTTGAATCCTCACGGCAAACTTAGATCTTTTCCATTTTTAATTTGTACCGAATCTTTAGAGGAATTGTCTTTCACAACTGCAGGAGATGAATCATCACAACATCTGCAAAAAGTGACGTTGAACACTATTTAACTTCCAGGATAAATGTTCAAACAGAAGTTCCAGAACAACAGTTGTATTCGAGAAAAAGTAGTTCCAGGATAACGGCAGACGAAGCGACATACAATTTCAGAACACTTGTGAGTATGCAAAAACTCGGATATCGAAAGAGAGATGTCACTGGCATCTCCTAAACTACATTATGCTCAAATGCAATGTGAGTTCCGATAACCTTCATAGCTTCATACAAACATGAAAGAAGGAACTATGACATCCCGATTGATTATGACATGAAGATGCGGAAAAAATAATCTTACAATATGCCTTAGCGGGTGTTCTTCTTGCTACGTTTAGGAGGTTTCATGGATTCTTTCCTTGATTCATCAGGGATTTTCAAGTCCACAAATGGCTGTAATCAATTTCAAACGCACACGATAGGTAAGAAACCTGAATTATTATTCAATAATTTATTTCTTATGAGCAAAATAATGATCATAATATGCAGCAAAAACAGATCAAATTGGATCATATATCTAACCTCTTCAACTTTCTGTTGTAACTCCAAAAGTTGTTGACAATAAGTAAGACACTCAGCATGGTACACTGCCGCTAACTTTTTAATCAAAGCTTTCCTTTTAATGATGCCGATCACTTGCAATTCAATTAAAAATAAAAAATTTCATTATACATCAGATATACGACAGCTAACAGATAGCAGTAATTGAAGTTATAATTTTAAACACAAATTATGACAGTGTTAATCCTCCTGCTACATCCTAATGATGAATTAATTACATTGAATTATGAATTTTTAGTAAATGGATCACTAGTGTAGCAAATTCTGTTTGCAGGAAATTAATGTGTAGGAATTACAAAAACAAATCAAACATACCCTAAAATGCAGAGCAGAACAGCAAAATGCACAGAGAGAGAGAGAGAGAGAGAGGAAATTTACTTCGACTGGGATCGAATGGAGGAGGAGGAGGAGGAGGAGGTAGCGGAGGCGTAAGATCGGACTGAAGTGGTTCGGTGGCGGCCGGAGGTGGAGAAGAAGGGTTTTCAGCCATTGAGAAGGAAAAGAGGGTCGTTTTGCAATAAGTTTGTTGGGAAGGTAAAGTCCATCACGGGGGTATAATATCCATTTAGTAATTTTTTATTAACTGGAATTGTTTTTTTTTTTTTATTAAAAAAAACCCTGCAACTTTTGCTGTTACTGTTCCAGTTCTTCGTCTCCCTCCCTTTATATTGGATTCGAAAAGCGGAGGCAGTTTTCTTTTGTTTCTACTATATATTTTTTTTTGACATTTTTGAAAATTATAAAATAATTTCCAATCTATCAGATACCTTCAAAGGTCTACGCCGAGATTTCTTGGCAATTGATGCACCAGCAACAAATTCTGTACGTAGTAATTAAGCATTGGAGTGTAGAGCTGCGTTAATGGTTAGCATGATGGACACCGAAGAAATCTCAAGTCGATTTGCTCGTTACATTTTGTTTTGGGAATAATAACTATTAATTGAGGTAATGTAACAGTCATCGGAGTTCCGACATTGCAATAATTTATGTTATTACGTTGAACAGCGAATCCTACCCATTTCAGACAATGTCTTCAACCCATAATCAGATTCAATTTTCCGTAATTAACCACGTTTTAGGTAAGCCATGCCTGTTAGCAATGTTAGCATAAATACCATAGCTTTTACCAGTCCGACTCTTGTTGTGAGATGAGAAAAGAAAGAACACAAGAAGTTCACAAGAAATAGGTTAAATCAGCATTAATTAGAGTTGACTCGAATTCATCTCTAGAGTCTTTAGATTCCAACTCTAGGTTTCGTAATACAACATACATATCATATGCCTTTGGATGGGACCGATCCGCAACACGAAACTCATGCATACGTCCGTTTATTTCAAGCCAACTGTAGCCAGGTGTTTTCTTTAATCCTTTGTCTCTGAGTAAACTTCTGATTTCAGCAACTCTATCCCATTTTCCTGCTGCAGCATATATGTTTGACAGCAAGATGTAGTTTCCTGCATTTCTGGGTTCCATAGTTATTAACTGCTCTCCTACAGTTTCAGCAACTTTGGTATGAGAGTAAATCTTACAGGCACTCAACAAAGGACCCCATATCTGGACGTCTGTTTTGACGGGCATGGTCTTTACCAGTTCCCTGGCTTCATTGACATGGCCAGCTCGCCCTAGTAAATCAACCATGCAAGCATAGTGTTCCTGGTTGGGTTGGTAAGCATAGGTTTCCACCATCTCCTTGAATAATGCCTGTCCTTCTTCGACGAGGCCTGAATTAACACAAGCTGTCAATAGACCCAGAAAGGTTATTTCGTCTGGTTTTAAACTCGATTGCTTCATTTGGCTGTACAACTTGAAACACTGGGATGATATTCCATGCTTTGCGTACGCACTTATCATCGAGTTCCAAGTGATTCTATCCTTGGTGATTTTCTCCTCACCGAAAAGCTTCCTTGCCATCTCTATACATCCACATTTTGCATAGCTGACAAGCAGGGCCGTGTTAACAGATACTAGCATATTTAGACCAAATTTAACCGAGTAACCATGCAAGTTTTTTACTTGCTCCAACGCCCCAACATTTACACAAGCAGGTAAGATGTTGATAATCGTGATGAAATCAATTCCAGGTCCATCACGATTCATTTTTGAGAAAAGAGACAAAGCATCAAGAGACCGATCATGGTTGATGTACCCCTTGATAATTGAGCTCCATGTAACAGCAGTCTTGTTTCCCAACAAATTAAATACCTTTTGAGCGTAGTTTAAACAATCACATTCACAGTACATATCAATAAGAGAATTAGGAACAGATGCTTGATAATCAGACCCATTCCTTAGCACATGAGCATGAATTTCTTTCCCCAATTTAATCGATTTCAACTGCCTAATTGAAGAAACAACTGGCAGAGCAGTGAACATGTCAGCTCTAACCCCATATGTTGCCATATTCCTCAGCAAATCTATTGATTTCTCAGGATACCCATTATGAGAATATGCAGATATCATTATATTCCACACAACACCATCCTTGTCAGGCATTTCCTCGAACAGTGACATCGCATCAACTAAACCACTCAACTTTGAGTACATTGATATCAAGGCGGTTTTCACCTGGATATTTTCACATAAGCCAAACACAAAGATCAGACAATGAACAACCCTTCCTTCTCTTAATGAACCTGAATTAACAACCAACCTCAACAAGTTAATCCAAGTAACAGAATCAGGTTCAACTTCCTCCATTCTCATTCTGTTATATAACGAAAACGTTTCCTTTATTTTCCCATTTTTACATGCCTCAGAAATCAAATAATTCCAGTAGCTCAAATCATTAACCGACTTCTCACCAATATCAGCAAACCTACCATACATCTCTACTAAAGCATCTTCCACAAAATAAAATGGCTCAAAACCCAATTTTATAAGATGCCCATGGATCATTTTTCCATTTACAACATCTAACAAGAATGAGCATGAAGCTAAGATAAAGGGGTAAAATTCCTCATCTGGGTATATTGATTTCAAGCACATTTTTTGATACATAAAAAGGGTACTTCTAAAGTCGCCAGCTTTTACCAAATTTTTCAAAATTGTGCTGTACAATATTTTATTAGGATTGGAGATGGAATTGAATATTTGTTTGGAAAGATAAAGGAGACCAAGATTAGCATAGGAGTCAATTAGTTTGGAACCCAGAGTTGGGTTATGGTGGAGACCATAAAGGATAAATCTTGCATGAATTTGCTGGAGTTGAACTCGTTTTTTGCAGAAATTTAGGAGGGAAGACTGGATAGTGAATGGCCTTGCTTGGGTAAGTGGAAAGTATGAGAATTTGAGAGGGAAATTAGGAGAAAGAAGGCTACTCGATCGTTGCATTGGGCGTGAAGCATGGTAATCGCGGAGCTGGGTGGGATAGTTGCTCCGTTTCAGGTTTTCATTTGCATGGACCAATTGCTGAAATATAAAGGATTCGGCTTTTGTTGTTTTCTCCGGTACAAAGGAAAATGGAGAGCAGCCCATAAGAAAGAACAATCAGAGCCTGAGATTGAGCCCTAACAGCTAAATACATCTTCTTCTAGTAGCCCATAGCTGAGTTGAGTTGGCCGGCCAGCCATTGTAGCCCGTCTGATTTTGCTAATTATAGCAAGCAAGCATCATCGATTCATCGCAATTTACTTGCAATTTATTTTAATAATTTTAAAAGTGGAATTTAACAATTACGTTGCAAATAAATTAACTGAAATTTAACAAATTCAAGACAGAGATTCCAAAATTCCTGACCCAAGCAATCCCTCGCTTCTTCTTCTCCAAATAGCAGGTTTAATACCCCCCACCATTGTCACTTTTATCCTCTGGAATCTTTAATTCCCTCAAAATTTCAACCTTACCATTTGGCAGCAATGACAAAAAGCTTTGCTGCTTCATTTTCGAAAGCAATGTGAAAGAGCTTTGCTTTGTAGGGCTTTCTTCCTCTTCTACATCTTCTTAAACTGCAGGAATTTATATTTGCTTTCCTTTTTTCTGTTTTTCATTTCAATTTTCGCGATCGCTCATCATGTGATGCTAGTTTTATTTAGATGCGAGATAAATCATAACACTCATCTGATTAATCTAGCTTAATAATATAAATTTTGATGTCTTCTTCTTCGTGTTCTGTCTTACGTTTTTTTTCCCCCTTTTGAATTGAATTATCAGGTTCTGCGAATTGAAACAAGATAGCTGTGCGATTATTGCGCCGGCATTATTAACTATTGCTACCTCGAAGGATTGAGCGGAGATTGTTGAGTTTTCTTACTGATGGATGTGGACAGCGATAACGTTTCATCTGATTCCACAGTAGTTCTATCAATTCCAATCCGTTCTAGACGATATGAAGGTGATTGTCTGTCTTTTTTTTTTTGGAGAAAAAAAATCTTAACTACTGTTCTGGTTGTAGTTCTCACGTCTATGGTTGGGGTGTTCTAGGCTCAGAGTTTGAACATATATGAAGGATCAGTATAAGCGTAAATTTAACAAAACTATGCCCTTATTTTCACAAACTAGTTGTGGTAAGCTATCTCATGATGTAGAACAGGGCAATTCAGGCTAACTTCTTATGTGGTTATTTTTATAGCTAATTCTAGTTCTCGCATCTTTATGGAGGGAAAGGAATGGAAAGGAAAAGAAATTTCCTAAGGAGAGAATTTAGATCTCACGGTTGTATATACTAGCAAATCTGCCATTCTTTATTATAAACCTGAAAATAATCAGGCCAGGTTAAAAGAGTCCTAATGCTACCAGGGTCAAGACTCCAAACAAGGGAAAATTATGGACCGATACTAACTTTCCAGATTGATACATCCACTAGTTTATGATGTACATGTCAAATCTATCCCAATCCCTGTCGTCCAAATTAACGTTGATGGTGGCCATTTCCACCTTTCCTGCTATGGTCACTAGCACTATTTTTATGCTCTTGTAAAAGGAAAACGTGAAGGGTTGTGGCTTAATTAAATGTACTGGTCCTGCTTTTATGATCCATTCTCCTACAAAAGTGATTACGATGAGTTAGTCAACAATAATATCCACCAGACTAAACTGCTAAAATATGTGATTTGAAAAAGTTTCAGTATGATCCCATGCTTTACTGTATCAGTGATCCTTTTTCATGTAAAAGAAGACCTAGTAAAACCGGCATTCAGTCCTGACCTATTACTGCATCTTCCTCTTGGAATTATGAATATAAAATATAGAAAATGATTATAATATAGATCTTACAGTTGAATTTCTGATGTGTACTTAGTTGTTACCATGATGTGGATGTTCTGAATGCTTGTCCATTTCACCTTTTTAAAATCCTATTGCATGTTTGAATCTTGTGTTCTTTTTGAAATGTTGCATCGCAGCCTTCCATCAATTCAAACAGCAAAATCTTCCAGCTTGTAAACCTGTCCTGACACCAGCATGGGTGAGTGCATGATAGCTGTTCTCTTCTATATCCTGTTACCATTTGTTTGTGTACTCATCAAAATCTATTCTTTTTTGCAGGTTATTACTACATTTTTTTTACTGGGTTTTGTTTTCGTTCCCACTGGGCTTGTCACTCTTCGTGCTTCACGTGATGTAATTTCCATCTCTAGTAGCATTACATAAATCATTTCACTTTTTATGCTTGTGCTTGTGTAAAAGAGTCCCTTATTTAGTGGACCATTAATTGATGCTGTATGTGTAGGTTGTTGAAATCGTGGATCGATATGATGCAGACTGTATACCTGATTCATTCAGAGGCAACAAAGTGTCATATATCAAAGATGCTTTGGTTCCTAAAAATTGCACTCGTTTCTTGAAGGTTATATTTTTTATTTTTGTATTTGAATTCTTCATAACTTGTCAAAGCCATTTTAATATTATGAGATTTATGAAGCTTCCAGCATTGCCCTATCCAAGTATTTTGTTGAATGCATATTCCTTTGGTTGTTACTTTTTTGATGTACAAGCTGATATTCCATCATGAAATTTCTGGGATGCTTTATTTAGTGATGAAGCTTGCACTTTTTACTGTTCTCCCCGCTTTTCATGATATTTTGGATTTCTCTTCTGCACCACATGAAGCAGAAGAACTCATCAAAGCATTTTTTATTATCCTAAGACTTCTGATGATCCCTGTGACAATATAAATGGAAACATCAATAGTTTTCCGGATAAGTTTCTTTAACTTGTAAAAATAAAGAAAATTTACAAGTAAGTTCAACCAAAATGTTCGTTATTATAAGCTGTTATCTGTGCAGCTTCCTTGTTTATTTAATTCCTGGGTTCTGCTGGTGAGTAAAATTATTTGTCTCATTACCTTTGTTCAACATTTGATATTTTACTTGCAACTTGCTATAGGTACCCAGTTACATGAAAGCTCCAATCTACATATATTATCAGCTCGATAATTACTACCAAAATCATCGAAGGTGTGAATTCCTTTTTCTGTCTCTAATGCAGTGGCCTTTAGATTGCTCTATATTGAACATTGTTTTCTGCCCTCTTGAACAACAATTCAGTTGAACATGTCTGTTGCGTGCTTACTTATATTTCTTCTTATTTTGGGTTGGAGGTTACGCAGTAAGTGGGTAGTTGACAAATTAATATAGTATTTCATGAAGAAGATTTCAATTCTAATTTTCTCATGGTGGGCTCATAATTAATTAAAAGTTGCTCCTGCTACTCAACCTCGAGCCTTGAGCATTATACAAGAACGTGTTGTAGGAGTAACCCATTACTTTCTGGGTGGAATTGCTAGTGGCTCCTTTTGCATTGGTTACTACTTTTTTGGCGTATAAAAATAATAATTTTGACTGTTGTTTTGGCATTTTGAAAAATTTAGATATATGACTTGTGCTTGCTTTACAGGTATGTTAAAAGTAGAAGTGATCAGCAGCTCTTACAAGGACTGAAGTACAATGACACAAGTTCCTGTAAACCTGAAGAGTCCAACAACGGTCTTCCTATTGTCCCTTGTGGGTTGATAGCTTGGAGTTTATTCAATGATACATACACATTTACACGAGGAACAGCGCAGTTAAGGGTTGACAGGAAGAATATTGCATGGAAGAGTGACCGTGAGCACAAATTTGGGAAGCATGTGTTTCCCTTCAATTTCCAGAATGGGACATTGATTGGTGGTGGAAAGCTAGATCCGCATATCTCTGTGAGTATTAAATGGGTGAATTGACTTGATAGGTTTCTTAAATTTTTGTGGATAAAATTTGAATTCACTGGATATAAAAATCTGAAAAAACTTCTTCATGGTTCAACTAGCGTGGTCGTCATGATTAAGTCCCACCAGCTACATGTCTGATGCAGTTTTTCTTTTTAAACTTTTTTGATTTAGAACTTGAGCTTTTATCTTCTTTATTTTTCATTTTGGATTTTGGTATGTTGATAGCTGAGTGATCAAGAAGATCTTATTGTATGGATGCGTACTGCTGCCCTTCCTAGCTTCCGGAAATTGTATGGTAGAATCCAAGAAGATTTGGATGCAGATGATGTTATAGTCGTTCATCTGATGAACAATTATAATACATATAGCTTTGGAGGCAAAAAGAAGCTTGTTATTTCAACATCAAGCTGGTTGGGAGGAAGGAATGACTTTCTTGGGGCTGCCTATGTCTTTATTGGCTCATCTGCCATAATCCTCGCTCTCATCTTCTTGTTAATCCATGTTAAAAACCCAAGGTAATAATAATTTATGATTACTTCAGTTATCTTCATATTCATTTGCTCGCTACATGTAAAAGTTAAAAACCATGCATTAAACTTTCTACAACGTAGGTAATATGACGTATCATGTACATAGATAAATGGTTGTAGTAGTTAATATATGCTCTATAGTATTGTGACATCGCTTTTAGCCTGGATTTCGCATTTGAACTCTATTTTATGTATTTAAGAATGCTATAGAGTTCCCCTATTTAAAATTGTTTTTTGTTTCATTTTCTTGCTGACATACATCTGATACTGTTTATGGAAGGCACTCTGCCAGATTTCTTCATAATTGAATGTATTTGTAACTCTTAGTTTACTGGAGCATCCATACATGTGGTGCTGACACATGCTTCGCTTATTAGTGGTCAACTACCAGATACTTTGATATTACCAATCTTTGGTGGATATTCTGTTGCAATATTTACTTTCTGATCCATGTTTTCTCTGACAGAGATTTCATGTTTTCTGATCCATGTTACATCCTTCTATTTGCAGGCCTTATAGAGACGCCGCTTACTTGTCCTGGAATATAAAAGGAATGTCTAATTAAATATTTGATGTTCAAAATTCATGGCATTAAAGAAGATTCCAATTGATCCTGTAGATTCATGTAAATTTTCAAAGTTTGGAGCGATATCAACATGCTTTAGGCTGGAGAAGGGGCACATGCTGATTACATGGTTTATGTCTGAGCACTCATCATGTATTTACCATAGTTATTACTGCAGAAGCAGAAATGCTGCTCTTGGGTAATCGATCTTAAGCGAATATCCCTTGTTATTTGACATGTATATTGACAAGTTGTAATGATTATACATTATATGTTTGGGGATAAAACAGCAGCCAGAATTGTTTAAATTCATTGCCGCTTCCTGGCCCGCTTCTTTTCGTTCCTGTTTCAACAGCAATTGTTCAAGGCTGGTTTTATTAAGTTTTTCCTTTTCCTTCTTTCCCCCAACAGTTGTTGCACTGTCAACTGTTATTGCATTATTAGGTGCTTGAACACCCATCATGAAAGACGAACACTCATCATTCAACTACTGGTTTGATGGTTCTAAGCTTTATCTTTATCTGCAATCTGCAGGCAATCTTATCCAATAATGAATGGGGACATCTTTGTTTTCTTATATGCTTGTGGATAAAGATGAGGCACCTAACGCGGAAAATTAAAAGAGGTTGACGAGTGACCTGAACCCGAAGGCACCCACCTGCATCTTGGAAGTTTTTTTTTTTTTTTTTTTAACAAGATAATGAACACCCGCATCTTGGAAGTTGTGGGCACCATTTGCCACCTTAACCAATATGGGCTAATTTCACGTGCGCACCCCGCTGAAGGGTGTGGGTTGTGGTGGGACACCAGTCTTGAAACCATGCGGAGAAATGGGATTTTGTGGCATTTGAGCACCTAGTAGCTTTCGGTAAATCGAACCTTGTATGATTTAACTGCCACTGTAAACTTGCCCATCGGAGGTGTTAATTCTAGTTGCCCTATTCTTTGGGGAATTTCAATAAGCTTGGAATCATTCGCAAATTCTTCTTTGACACTTTAAAAAAAAAAAAAAAGTAAAACCCAAAAAAACAGAAAGACACAGTATTTCTTTCGTGAGATTCATCTAGATTTAGAAAACGAATTCGATAATAACATGACATCATTTTCAGGAACGTTCTCATAAGTCTAGAATTACTGGACCAAGCTTAACACTGGCTATCTTTCTATGAAACTTCTCTAATTTATCCTACTTCCTAAAATGAACAAAGTAAAAAAGGACTAGGTCAAACATAATTAACAAGGCTTGCCAGTCATCACCCACCCAACTTCCATGACCTTTCCTTTCCTTTAACCTCAAATCACCCTTTTATATACACCTTCACCCCCTTCCCTTCACACCCCAATAAACCATTCTCGTCTCTCCTCTATAGACTTTCCACTTCCTCTCTCACCCTTCACCAAACACAAGAAACCCACCTCCATTTCTTCTCCTAGTACATGTTTGCATTCAACATGATGAGGGAAGTAAGACACGTGCATGACTTGGGTGAAGTAGCACCAGCTCTTCTCACATTCCACAAGAAAGCTTCTAGTATCAGTCCTAAGCTTGAAACCATCATGGAAGAATTTGATCTTCATCTTCAAGATACTTCTCATTTTCAGAATGTTGAAGTTCCAAAGATGATGGCATCTCTTTTCCCTCTAGCCTTGTCCATGGGAATGTATTTCTTAATAAACAAAGTTTTGGCTTCGTGGTGAAAGAGGGTTGCGTCACTGAACAATCATTGCTAAAAAAGATGACAAACTTGTCGGGCAAGATCTGGAGATATTCCTGAGCATTGTATTTAACAGCATTGATGCAATGAGTGGAGTAGTCTCTTAAATATGTTTCATGTATTCTTAATCAGTGAAAAGTACATAATGAATGTTTTTTCATTGATTATTACTTTCTGTAATGTTTATTCTGTTTCTTCTTCCTTCATTCTTTGATCCTCTTCTTGATCTCTGAATCAGTAATCCCCGCATCGATCTCGGTTGATACTCTATTTTCATCTTATACATGGATTACGAAAGCTAACTATTTTTTAGCCTTCATGACTTTTTGTGAATAATTCAAACTAATTACATATGATCACATACTTTGTCAGAATTACTATATATAATAAAACTCAAAAAATAAATATCAGTGATGGACAATATTTTTCAGAAATGTATAATGTCTGTAAAACATGATAATCAAAACATGAAACAGTTTCCCGATTTTATGATCATTTAGATAGTTGCAAGGACGAACAACATGCATTAATTTATTGTCGGTAATGACGATAATTAGAGGGAAGAACTTGCGATGGGAAGATTTCGATACAAGAATAAATAAGAAACAAAAGAAAGAACAAGAGGAAGTAAAAACAGAACCCTTTTCGGTAGAATCTCAAAGTTTTCAGATCCTTCTTCAACAATTGTTTCTAATTTAGGACAGCTCGAACATCTTCGTTTAGATATGATTAGGGCAGGTGCAACTTCTCCGATTTCTTGCATGTACCTTTTACTCTTCCCCATTTCTATCTTCCATATACAAGCTTCTCATATGATGATTCTTTGCTCAAAGCTTTTCGGAATGCAATATTTGTCTGGGTTAATTCTTTGATTGTTAAAGAAACGCAAAAGGAATTGTGCTTCGTTTTATATGCAAGGATGGAGAAAGACGAGGAAATGTTGTTGGAGAATGGATGAACCAAAAAAACAAGTTATTACATACAACTCATAGTATGTAATTGTAGCCCACTTTAGGATTAACATCATTTGTTTCCCTAAATTTGGAATACCAGAAGATTAACCAAAAAAAACCAGTTATTACATACAACTCATAGTATCTTATGATTACAATGTATAGAAACAAGCCATTCATGAATCATGTTTCAGTTTAATTTTGTCTAATTAAGTATTGCTTATTCCATGCACACGTGCAAAAATAGAAGAATATTTCCCGTAAATTTCTAGCTATTTTTATATAATCAAATCATAAAATTATCCATAAATAATAATAATTTTGTAATATAACAGTGCATAATTATATCAAAGGATAAATGAATAAATCCATACCATGTAAAAAAATAAAAAGAAATGTCATTTTCATGCCATTAAATATTGCAGTGAAATAATAATAATAATAATAATAATAATAATACTCATTTTATAATTCGTCGACATGATACTCTTGGCGTAAATAACTCACAGGTCATAGTTGATGTATAGAAATTTCATTGTTATAATATTAAGATGAGCAACTACTGTGGTGGTTTACACTTGAAAATGGATGTCAAGAACAGAATTTAATATGCAAGATCAAAGCTAAATGTTTGACAGATGATGAAATCTTACATACTAAATTTCCTTCTTCTAAAGGCAACCAATAATTTATTTATTTATTTTCCTTTTTCTTTTTTTCTTTTTTTGGTTTTTGTTGCTTTGTTGAGATAATGATGATAAGTTCTGGATAAACTATATTGTCCTTTTCATTTGAGAAAAAAATGAAATTACA
This sequence comes from Dalechampia spathulata, assembly GCA_948192965.1. Classification (NCBI taxonomy): domain Eukaryota; kingdom Viridiplantae; phylum Streptophyta; class Magnoliopsida; order Malpighiales; family Euphorbiaceae; genus Dalechampia; species Dalechampia spathulata. The sequence continues at coordinate 73,036 of CANYBF010516332.1, forward strand.
GCAGAGAAATTTCAGTCTTTTTATTTAACATGAATTCTGAATACTAGAATAGAATATACTGACGAATGATGAGTAACAGAAGCTGTAATATATTATAGCCTTTGGATTTCATAAGGAAATTACAGCAGAAGAAGTTACCAAAAGCTTCTTCATACAAAATCCATTCACTAGAAGAGAAACGACAAAAAGAAAAGGAAATAAAGGTAATTGGGATGGTCCTCTTCCATAAACTTCTTCTCTGTCAATCTGGAAGAATGATTGATCGATGGCTGTTAGTGGACAGATTTACTTGAGTTTAGAATAAATATTTTCAAGTAAAATAGAACTAGATAGCAATTAGCTAGCCATTTTCCTGATTGTTCACATAAAAATCCTTCCAACAAAAGCCATGAATTTAAGATAAACAAGCACATGGATTTTGTTATAACTTAATCATCTCATAGGTGTGGCTTTCCATGCTAATAAAGTCAAGCACACCCCAGGTCATGATTATAAGACTGAAAAGCCATTTGACCCTGCAAGAAACAATAAGTTGAATGAGAAGACAAGATAGATGAAGAAAAATTCTGACTCATTATTTCTTCTTCTTCTTCTTCTTCCTTTTCTTCTTCTGCTTCTTCAAAAATGGTTTCTAAGGTTACTCGAATATGCAGTCTAGAGACTGTGATAAAGCGAGGTGGTGCCACTGCCGAGAACGGTGGCTTGCATGAAGGGGGGTTAGGATTCTGAACATGGGGTCTCGGGTGGATTAAGCTCAAGCATGTTGCTGGTGTTGACTCCATTTTCCTATTTGGGCTTGTGTTTCTTTTCTTCTACGCAATAGTATTGAACTGGTTTTTCTTTTTTTCCTGAAGTTCATCGAAGTGGGGAGAGGGGGCTTAGGCACACTATCCCAATGTTGGGTTTATATAGGACTTCATTCCTCCAAAAAGAAAGTTTTCATATATAAGAATTTAAAACAGTAATTTTATGTACACAGTCCATTCAATAAGTACTTTCTTATTAGTTTATTGTTGCAAAAGCGCCAATTAATAATAATATTTTCAAGAATATTTAGAAAATTAATAATAATATTTTCAAGAATATTTAGAAAATTATAATGTAAAAATTATATTAAGAAAATTTCCAGATCAGAATGGTGGGTCACACCGGACCACTTAAGTACCACCTTTTTTTAAACAGAATAATCTTAGTTATTTAAGCAAAATAACCAACTAAATATAATTAAAAATAAAGCTATTAAATAGAATAAAAGAACACCAGAAATTAACGAGGTTCGGCCAATTAAGCCTACGTCCTCGAGACACTACCAATAATATTTCACTAAGAAGAAATATTACAAGAGAAGAAAAAAGAGAAAAACAAAATGAGATTTGTTTTTGGATGAGATATTAAGGAGGGGGAGAGTCCTATTTATTATCCATAATCTCCCCTTCCTCGTTGCTTATTAGCAATGTGAGATTACAAATAAGGGGAAAAGTCAACAAATCTTCACCTTAACCTAATTTTTAATCTCACTAAATACAAAATTCTCAATCAAAATTTGTAGTGCCTTCAACTTGCACCCTAAAGTACCAAATCAAATGTACAAGATATTGATCAAGTCTAAACAATGTTTAAACTTGGCCTTTATTACTACCTTGGTCAACATATCTGCAGGATTCTCTATAGTTTGAATCTTCTGGAGAAGTATCTCCTCCTCTTCGAGAATTTCCAGCACATGATGATAGCGAACATCAATATGTTTCGTTCTTGCATGAAAGACTTGGTTCTTTGCTAAATGTATAGCACTTTGACTGTCACAAAACACCTGAAGATGTTTTGACCAACTCCCAATTCTTTTAGTAATCCATGAAGCCAAATTGCCTCCTTCATAGCCTCTGTAATTGCCATATACTCTGCCTCTGTTGTAGACAAAGCCACTATTGACTGTAAAGTAAACTTCCAACTAACTGGCGCTTTAGCATAAGTGAACAAGTAGCCAGTTGTAGAATGTCGCTTATCCAGATCACCTGCATAGTCAGAATCACAATATCCGACTACACATTTACCAAGTGATTCATCCTGCTCAAATACTAAACCAACATCCACAGTATCTTGGATATACCGTAGAATCCATTTCACAGCTTGCCAATGAGCCTTGCCAGGATCATGCATATAT